>VNJT01000605.1:0-66355 GCA_008042655.1 Drosophila burlai | reverse complement strand
CAAAACTCGGGGAAGCAGCCCAGACGATGACCAAGCCAGGAAGGTTTTCTTGTGTGTTTGGTGTAATTGGCAAGGAATCATCTGCTCCCTTATGGCCAAACGCTCAATTCGGCCCTCTACCGCCAACAACTGGACCGCTTGAAAGTAGCATTCATCCAGAAGTGGCCATATTTGATAAACAGAGGCCGAATTGTGTTCCATCAGGACAACGTCAGGCCACACACATCTTTGGTGACGCGCCAGGAGCTTCGGGAGCTCGGATGGGAGGTCCTAATGCACCCACCTTATAGTCCGGACCTGACACCAAATGATTACTACCTTTTTCTGTCCATGGCGAACGCGCTTAAAGGTGAAAAGTTGGATTCAAGAGAGGCCTGTGAAAATTGGCTCTCCGAGTTTTTTGCCAATAGGGACGCGGCCTTTTACGAGACGGGTATAATGAAGTTGACATCTCGTTGGCAACAAATTTACGAAAAAAACGGCGCATATATCACTTAAATCGGACAGATGTACACAAAGTTATCATCTTTTGAAAAATCAATAAAAAAACGAACGAACTTTTTACTTGACCTTATATATGCATATTAAATGTATCATACATACTTGTCACTATTTGTATTATTATTACTTATCTTAACCATAATGTCAGGATTAAAGACTGGCACTTACTTGTCTTGGAGCGCGGTTCCCGGGGTCCGTCGACGGTCACCTTGATGGCTTTGGCGTAGGTTGCCACCTGTGGCGGACTCGTGGCCACCGTGATGGTCAGGGTAAAGCTCTTGCCTGCAATAGACACACAAAGGAAACGGGTATCACAAGCGGCACATGCTAAAGGGAATTAGAGAATGGCACAAATGCGGGAATTGAGTCGTAAACGTCCTCCGAAGATTTACACAACGACCTCACTGCGCTGCTACTGAATCAATTTGTGGCTCCGAAATTACCAAAAAGAGAAAACCAAACCAAATCCAAACCCCTTTCAGCTCGGCGAACGAACACGCGTCGTGTGTTTACCCCTTCAATAACTGTTTTTTTTTAGGGTCTTTCGGCGAAAGTGTGAGTTTGTGGTCTCAGTGAACTCGGTAACCCGCACAGTTATTGTTGTGAATTTTGGTATGTGGCATTTTTACACTTTACTCCGATGGATAGAACTTGTTTCGGTCAGGATAATACTCAGAAAGTCACATTGATCTTAGGGAACTCAGGAATGGTCAGAGTTATCTTTATGAATTTTGGTATGCCTATGTGGCATGCCTACGTTTCACTATGATGGATTGAGATAGTTTCGGTTAGGAAAATATTCAGAGAAATAAACTAGCCTCGGTGAACTCAGTCATGTGGCATTCTCAAATATTTAAAATAAGTCTTAGGCAGTTTAGAATTCGATACGATTAATAGTAAGGATTATAATCAGTGAATCTCAGTGAACTTGACAAAGTGTTATAGCTACGATTTTAATTTTTGGTATGTGACATTCTTAAATATTTAAAAAAACTTTTAGGCAGGTTAGATCCCGTTTGGATACGTCTAAATTAAAATATTCCAGCTGTTGTTCTAATAATATACGCTACAAGTAGTAACTAGATAATT
This sequence comes from Drosophila burlai, assembly GCA_008042655.1. Taxonomy (NCBI): domain Eukaryota; kingdom Metazoa; phylum Arthropoda; class Insecta; order Diptera; family Drosophilidae; genus Drosophila; species Drosophila burlai. The sequence goes on along the minus strand of VNJT01000605.1, from coordinate 64,765 downwards.
CCTCACAGTTCTATGATTAATTTATAAGTATAACAATGGTAAACTGGATATAGGTATCACCCACTTCGAGCCAACATCTATAAGCCCTGGCGGTGCAATTTATTTGAAACTCTTGACATAAATCTGGTTTATCCCGTGGTAATGGCTGCCGCCAAAGTCGCTTTCGGAGTGCACATAAAATGCGTGAATTTTGCAACCTGTCTTCCGCCCAGCCACGCCCCCGTTGCCGACGCTCCCAACCTGTATGCCAACATTATTTTATACTCTTTGCATATTTCTTGCTCCGACAGGAATATACTACAGCGGCAACATTGTGGCTCGAATGAGTTTATTTTTGGGCTTGCCTTATGTTTGCACTATTTATGGCCATTGAGCTAGACACCGTTTGAAGCCAATTGCCAACTAATAACCTGTAGAGCCGTTTATCGATTGCAGAATTCTGAAATTAATTTTGTTTATTTTTTATTCCGTTGGCTGTCTGACTGCCTGCCTGCCTGCCTGTCTGTCTGTCTGTCTGTCTGCTTGGGCAGTGTGGAACAGCAAACAAAGCTACATGCATATAATTAAACACCCACAAAGCGACAATGTTGTTGCGGAAACAGATCCAGCAACAGGACCAGAAGCGATAGAAGCAGGAGCAGGAGCAGGAACAGCAAAGCGGAGACTGAGCCGTCCCAACTAACCGCAGAAACCTCAGTCGCATCCCCAGTTCATCTATAGTGCCCACTCCCTCGCTCTGTTCCTCTGGAGAAGAGGACAGAGTCCTGCACAGAGAGAAACTAGCAAGAACTCAATTTAAAACAAGTAATACCTTAGAAAAAAGGTTGAACTGGTTGAACTGCAATCATAAATATGATCTTACATTCATAGCATAGGTTTACTTAGGAAAATATAAAATAGTAACCTAGTAAAACCTACGAAAAGGATATTTAAAAAAATTTTTATTTATATACCCAAAGTCACATAATTTAATATTAAATTAGTTTCATATGAAATTTCTTGCATATTCATTTTTTCTGTGTACTCCTACAGTGGCACAGTGGTAGGGTTAATAGGCCCAGACATTGAGAGCAAGTCCTACTTGTTGAAAATTGCATTTAACTTTTAATTGAGAACTCTGACTGTTGGCAGGACAAACGAGGCACTGGGGATTTATTTTTCAGAACAAAAATATAAAGAAAAATCCAATGTTAACTAGAAGTTTTTGGAGAAAGTTTCTGGAAAACTTTAGCTAAAACATGAAAACTCTGAAAAATAACGTAACTTATTTGCTATTGATATATGTATGTACGTATTGCATTTTATATAGGTGTACTTCCTGTATACTTTCTGAATTTATATTTAATTGTTTAAGTCGAAAATTCGAAAAGTTAAAGATCAGGATAAATAAATCCAAAAACGGCTAGAAACTCATTGAATTTGTATAAAACTTAATACTAATATTAACACTATCTCATACCTTAATAAAATAAATAAAACTCAAAAATATATCATTTTAAACTGATTCAATGACATATGATTTAAATATATTTCAATAAGCAGTTACAAATTAATAAATAATAGAATTCATTATGATCAACATTTTTATCTAATTATACTAACATAATATAATCATTTATGTAATATAATATATCATATATAATATAATTCTGTTGTTCTACTAAATAAAGCAAAATTATTTAATACATGGTTTTAATTAATATATTTTAAGTTTTACACTTTTTTCTTTTCTTTTATTATAAAGTAATTAATTGATTTAAAAATATAAAATGTAATCAAATTATTGATTTTATACAGGAAATTGTGTCTCTTTCAGTAAATTAATCAAAGTATTTAAACTTGGAAACCTATCAAATATTTTACGCTTTAAACAGTTATATTATACCTTTTATATTATCTTATTAATTGTTCAAAATTAGAAATTTAAAAATTGTATATCCTTAGGCACATTCAGAAGTTATTAAATTTATAGTTCTAAAATATATTTTTAGCTTCAGACTAGTTTCTTGAATTATTATCTCTTTAATTGTTTAAACAATACAAATTCAGAAAAATAAGTAACAGATGAGGGATTTATATCACTTAAGGGAATCAAACGAAATTATTCATTTTTATTTAATTAATTTTCATAATTCATATATTTAAAGCCTAAAACTAAATGTTTTCATTTTTTTGACAATGTTAAAAGTGTATAAAAAAGACTGGATTCAAATGCATGTTCCATTAGAGCTCGCGATCCGACTTCAAACTAGATACAATGAAGGACTGCCTCGGCTACGGCACATAATTGAAGGCTTTGATGAGTTCATTAACCGAAACCACGAACGAGAGTGGGGATAGCTGAAATGGCCATCAGTTAGAAAGCGTTTTGGACCCTCGAAATGTCTTCATTATTATTGGTATAACCCGAAATTGTTGCCATGTTGCGTGAGCTCCCTTTTTGGGGGCTCATTTCGGCCGAAAGAAAGAGCCATCGAGAGGTGAACTCAAATTAATCAAGTGCCGCCAGAAGAAACTGTTAAATAGGCCTGCTCTCCTGTTTCTCCTTTCCTCATTTTTCAAAAACCTGGGGCCGCAAAACTGGAGCATCGTATGTAAAAGTTCGTTAGAGTAATTGGAAAATGTTATTGCTGCCGCTCTGCCTTTGTCTTTGGCGCAATGATAAAATATCGGACTACGCGATCCACTAAAGACCCCCAAAATGGGAGCGATAATGGCCGTAATGGGCAGAGATCGGGTCCGGTCCAGAGGCTTGCTCCAAATTAGTCATCATCAATGAACAATGCCCGTGGGGAGCATCGCAGCTCACGCACTCGGTCAGTCTCTCGTCAGGGGCCGTCTCCCGATATAGTATGTATATATGGCACATGTACGTCATACTCGGATCTAAATATATACCCGTAAGCCTGTCCACAGCAATGAGCCATCGGCTCAACGAGCGATAAGCGTCCATGACTCTGTGGGAACCGAGAGGTTTCGGCGATAGGCCAAGCCATTCCCCCGATAAGCCTCGGAACTACTACGACCACGACCATATGGAGCATACGGTTTGCATAACATTTTCGACTGGGAACTTCGGCCAGGCAACCTCTCCCAGGGAAGTCGACATCGACATCGAAATCGACATCTCCTAGGGCAAAAGCACTGGACAGCCAAAGAGTTCCCAGCCTGATATCTGTGTTTTATAGAGTGTATATGGGAGCATGAATATTCTCTATAAGAAAGACCTTAGGCGGGTTTTTCTGAAGGGTTTTTGGTTGATGTCGAAGTAAAATCGAAGGATTCACATTGTCAGATGGACAACAAGTCGGGAATTTTGGGAATAACAAGGTGGATAGTGTTGTAAATATATGCAGGGATTTGTAGGAGTTAAATTGTATGATCTAAAACCAATTTCCACCAATTTATCTGCCTGTCCTCTGCTTACACCGATACTTTAAATGTTCTTGAGGCGTTGGTAAGGACCTACGACACATCACGTAAATGTAATGCCCGAGCTCCGATGATTTTAACCCAATTAAAAAAACAATTCCTTCATGGTTATTTTCATACTAATGAGGTTTCTTAAATTTATATTTCCGCCCCCGCCTTTGCTTACCCATAATTTTCCGAATTCCTAGTCCCAGTCTCTGTTTATTAAGCAATTGCTCTCCAGAATATTTCAAATATTCATCCTATTAACCTCTCTGGCCCATGCAAAAAAAAAACCTGTCATTCAACCACTAAGTCGGATCAGGGAGACCCGGTCCCCACCGGCCCACCCCATCGCGTCCCGTTCAAGTTTATCGGTATCGCGCAACCCTTTCCCAAACGAATCCTGATGCGACTTATGAATTCCTGTTGGCGCGTGTCCTTCATTTGCTTTGTTTTCACATTTTAATCCCCTCGCCGGCCAAAGTCAAGTCCTTTGATATGATAGCAGCATGATGATTGTAATGTCAATGCTGGTAATTAAGCGGACTAATAAGGATAAGTCCCAGTGCCAAGGACGGCATACATACATAGCTCTGAAATGATCCATGTCCGAATCAGGCTCTAAGGCAGATTCCCATTTCGACGTTTATGGGAAAGCAGGGGAAAATTAAAAATATGTCGACGCATGCCAGGGCCAGGTCCGAGAGGCGATAAATTGCCACGCCCCAGCCATTTAATAATGCCACTCTCCGCCCCCTTGCTCAGAACTCAGAACTCAGAACTCTGATTTGAAAAAAGGCAAAAAAAGGCAACAAATAAAAGGAGAGAAAAATACAAAGCTGAAGCCAATTGTAAAGTTTGATACCCTTTTCGAAGCTTTAAGCTGTATTAGCTCTTCCTTAAACATGTTAAATTTTAATTCCTTAAACTTTGGCCACACTAATGTGTACAATAGCTCTGGGCACACTACACAGATGCCCTCAGCACTACTTTTAGCTTATATAATACAAGATATAGTTCCCATCGGTACCTAAAGTTTATTTATATATGGTTATATTTTTACAATAGTTATACTATTCTGCAAAGCAGTCCTGGTCTATACTATAAATTGTATCCACGTTGGTCACACTGTACATGAAGTTTTATATTATTTGTAACCGTTCAATTACGTTTCACTTGCTTTGTATATTATTAGAAATCGTTCCAATCGGGATACTTTATTTAAACAATGCCCTTACAATACTTTACTGTGTTTCAAGTAAGCAGAAGGCAACGACTAAGTAAATTTCTTGGCATTGATCACACTGCCAGGGAATACATCCAAGTTATTCATTTTTTTATTACTTGTGGGATATCTTTAATTACTTTTACTTTACTAATTTCATTCAGGGTTCATAGCGCGTAGCTTTGTAGTTCTTATTATTTTTGCTAAATAAATTAGTGAAGTTGGGTACTTCGTATATATCCTAAGCCCTTTTAAGGAGATCATTTGTGGAAGCTGGGTATTCTGCTGTCCATCCTTGCAGGACTGACACCACCCAGAATCCAGATATTCTTGCTAACTGTGCGCTTTTTACTGCCCCTTGACAGTGTGATGGTTTCGCTCGCTTTGTCATCTAATCAGAAATCGCCGCATGATGTCCGCGGATTCAGACTCAGTGAAGGAGATGAGGTTTGGATGGAGATGGAGCTGGAGGTGGAGCTAGAGCTGGAGATGGAGCTGGGGGCGTGACCATTAAATGAAGTGAACTGCCGTTGACAATTTGGTCAGCGCTTATGCTCTTACATCATTAGCTTGTTATTTGCATGCGCCATGGCCCTTGTTTTGGGCGGGGTCATTGTTGTAATTATTTTGTTTTGGCCCTTTGCGGCACGAGCCGTCAATTTGCAAGGCGGGGAGGGAGCCATCCAGTCAGGCAGGGGACTAGCTTGACTTAGGGTCGCTCTCAGAACAGTTGCAGCTAATTAGCCAACTGGTGCTGCCGTTGCTGCTGCTGCTGCAAATTCTATGCACTGCCACCTTAATTGTGGGTTCAAATCGATTACCAAGAGACCAAAGGCCCGAACATTGCGTGCTGGCCATGCTCACCCCATCCCAGTCCCAGTCCCAGTCCCAGTCCCATCCCATCCCATCCGATCGGATCCTACGCTGCAAAGCCATTTCCATACGGATCGGAACGGAGCGGAAAGGAGACCAAGTGTTGCACATCGCATGTTGCATGTTGCCCCGAGGACAGCGCCAACTGCAGCCTAATGTGACGACTGCTGTACCATTGATCCTGTCCCGTCCTGTCTTATCCTGTCCTGCCCTGTACAGAGCCCTCTTCAATGATCCAATGAATTCAAGGAAAGGAAAGGAAGGAAGGCATTAGCGAATTATGGGGGCTAAGAACTTTGGCATGTCACTCAATCAATGCACTTCCGATCCAGTTTGCTTCCCAAAAAACCCTCATCCTTGTAGGCCTCTCCATTAAGTTAAGAGTTCATGTTAGCCTTAAGCTGGTCAGGACTCACAGCAAGTAACAACAAATATTGTAGATATAACAAATATAATCAAGTTAATTCTCAAAATTCGAGAATTTTTTGTAATTGTGCTTGTAATCTTAACATAATAGATCGATTATCGCTGTACCCTTACTCTTCCCAAGTCATAATTACGGTAGACACAATTAAAATCATGTTAATGTTAAATATCGATATTCCTTTAAATTTCCCACCCTCCTCTCATTAGTACTTTCTTTTATAATTCTACCCCTTAATACCATCTTATCATTAGAGATCCCAAGTCATAATTCTGCAGGAACTCACAGCTTATTATCATCTTAAAATTCAATATCAATGAACGCTTTTTCCTTATAATTACCACCCTCCCTTCCCTTAATCCTTAGTATCATCTTAAATTAATAGACCGAATATTTATATTCCCTTATAATTCCGGGGAAATTCTTCACTCAATATCACCTAACTTTTCCACCTTGCGCTTACAATTTTGCCCCTCAATATAATTTAAACAGCAACTCCCATCTTAATATAATGTCAATGAACGCTTTTCCTTCATTATTTCCATCTTCCCTTCCCTTATGATTTCACCTCTTTTACATTCTTAAATTAAAGGATCGATGAATTATATTTCCTTGTAATTCCCAAGTCATAATTCCGGGATAACTCTCCTCTAAAATCATCACAAAATTAGATATCGGTGATCGATTTTTCCTTAAATTTTCACTTCTTCCTCTCCCTTACAATTTCCATTATAACATCACCATTTAATATAATCGATCATCGAGTGTTCCCCATAATTCCAAAGTTATAATTAACCAAAAACTCACCTCTTCCACTGCGTCCCACGAATCGCAGATCGTTGAACTTGGCCACATCGTTCTTCATCTGCGCAGTGCAGTTCCGGAGCTCCGCACAGCAGTTCTCGTCGTTCCCGGCCCGGATGGTGACGTAGGTGCCATCGCCCACCTCCGCCAGGGCGACGACCTTGAAGGCCAGCGGCAGCGTCTTATTGGAGCGCCAGTGGGTGGGCAGGGCGGAGCACAGAAAGTACGGATTGCTTGTGCGCACTGGAAAACACGGAGGAGCGGAAAGGCGGAGAGCCGGTTAGGTTAGGTGGCAATAATTAAATCACACTTTCGCGGCCCATTTGCAACTGTGTAAAAATGCTTAATAATTTATAGTTTATGGCAGTCCATAAATATCAATCACTAGAGTCCTACAGTCCTGGGTTCAGAGGCCACCGTCCAATGTCCTTCGCCCGCCATCCGGCGGTGCATAATTAATTAATGAGTGAGGCCATTTCATCAGGATTGCCTCGGAGGAGGGTCCACAGATGACGTTTGACAGTTGACCCGGTGTCGAAAGTGGAACAGAATGCGCCACAACGCTGGCTGACAGCCAAGGGAGCGAGCGACGAGGGGCATTTGGGGCCGCATAAATGATTTATAGACTCTCGACTGTCTGCCGGGGCAATAATTCGAAAATCTAATCGGGATAATCATTAAATTTAATTGGTGAGGCTGCCAAAGGGTAGCTTATCAATTTAAGGATCGTTCTTTGGGTTACTATATAGTTAGATGTTGAAATATGAGCAATTATATGCGTTTTTTGTCTTGGGTAACGCTTATTCTTTATAATTTTTGTTGTATATGTATATTATAAATATAATATTGCATTTAAATATTTAAATTAAAGCTTTAATCTTTATGATTGTTTGCAAAATCAACTCTTTCTCAAAGCGCCAAGAAGCAAGTCGTTCCAAGAGAAATTCCTGTTTAGAGGCTCTCTATTAAGTTCTTTGTCGTTAAAATAGTTTTCAAATAATATAAGCGACTCAAATTTGTAATATTTAAACATAAAAAATAATTTAATTATTTAAATTAAACATTCTAATAATGATAAGAAGCCTTCAAGCCTCTGACATGTCCTGAGGGCTGTGACAATGCGATATCTAATACGATATCTTTGAATGTATAATCATTTTATTAATGATATAAATACTCAAACTTTACAAATAAAAACCATATAAATATTTATATCATTTAATTTAAGCATTTTAATAATAATAAAAGGCCAGCAAGCCTCTTCCATGCCCTGAGAGCTGTTGCAATACGAAGTCCACAAGCACTTCTTAATTTCAGTCTCGTTATAAAGTTCCCTTTCGCTATAATCATTTTAAAAATGATGTAAATAACTTTATAAATGTAAAATAAATGTGAATGTATAAATATATAAATATTTATATTGTTTATTAAAAAAAACTGGAATAATAATAAAAAGCCTGCTAGGCTCTGCCAAGTCCTGGGAGCAGTTGCAATATGATATCGAGGCGACGGCGACCCATTCACTCTCGCCCAGCAGTCCCGTTGACTTCATTGAGCACAAGTTATGAAAGGACACAAAAAAATGAAAAAACATCCGTGTGGAGAATGGGGGAACCAGTTCACCCCGGAGATCGGATTCGGACTCGGACTCGCCTTTCAGCCGGAGGGGGAGCGATGAGCTGGGACCTTTCATTAGCAGCTTTCGCTCTGGGTCATTGATATCGCCGGCGTATCTGGTACCGCATTCTGCGAGAGTTCAGCAGGCTAAAAAAAAAGAAGACTCGTGCGTTGATATCAATAACAATTATCGATATCAATTTACGCATACTCCGACGCGGCGCGTCCCGTCAGCGTCTTCGGGAATCCGATAATGCTAAATATAATCACGATCGCGATGAGGAAACCCCAGAAGTGCATTGTGCAAGGATGTGGCAAAGAATGTGCGCTCCGCGTTGGTGCAGGGTTATCCAACAGATACTCTCGTGTATCTGTATCTCTGTATCTACCGATCCCCGCTATCTTGGACTTGGACACGAGCTAAACTTATTCAGTTCTTTTTTGCGATTAAGTTCTTTGCCCATAAGCTGAACTCAATGTTATATCAGTGTATATAATCAGTGTAAAGTTTGAGGAAAGGCGTAGTAGTGATATGTTTCATTTAATGTATTTAATACAATTTCCCCAAAAGGGAATTCTCTTAGAACTATTAATGCCAGACAACAAAAAAAGAGTTCCTAACTGAAAAACCCTAACCGAATTCTAGAATAAACAACTTTGTTTCATTATCAAAATCGACTTTGTTTTATTTAAATAAAACTATGACTTTTAATCACTAGTTCAAGCAGATATAAGCCCTAACTCTTGACAAATACATTTAATATAATTAAGAGTTAAAACTTAATGAAGAGTTAAAACTAATGAAACATAAATATGGCTACGCTTATAGCATAATAAACATTAAACAGTTATATTATACACAATAAAAAAATTAATATAATATTTAGAAGAGAGAAAATCAAAATTTTACCATAGCAAAATAATATTTACCGGTATTGAGAAAATTTATACCCTTGCAGGGTATTATACTTTTAGTTAGAAGTTTGCGACGCAGTAAAGGAGACATTTTTGACCCTATAAAGGATATATGTATATTCTTAATCGGCATCAACAGGCAAGTCGATATAGACATGTCCGTCTGTCGGTCTGTCCGTCCGTCCGTCCGTTTCTACGCAAACTAGTCCCTCTGTTTTAAAGCTATCTGAATGAAACTCTGCAGATAGTCTTCTATATGCTCTAACTGCTACATAAGTCGGAACGAGCCGGATCGGACATCTACATATATCATATAGCTGCCATAGGAACGATCAGAAAATTTGAAAGAAAAAAATTATAATTAGCCAATTGTCAATATATTTTTATAAAATTTGAGATATTGCCATTTTGTATTATTCTAGAATTTTAATTTGATCAAAATCGCCTATATCATATATATAATATCGGCTATATCCATAGGATCGATCAGGAAATTTATGAAAAAACCGTTTTTCAACATATTATTATATGCTCAGAGATGTAGCCATTTTTTGTTTCAGAATTTCGGTTTTAATTTTTTGTGCTAGTGGGGTGATTATATCAAATCGCTGCCGTACGATCGTTAAATGCAGAAGAAAATACAAAAATGTGAATATAACTGTACTGTTACTGTAATTAACTGTAATTGTAAAACTTTAATTGTAGTTCAATAGTTTAATAGTTAAACGTTAAAACCAAATTTCTTCGTATGTAAAAATATTTAAATGAAATTCCTGTTAGTTTTTCTTTTCATTTGATCAAATTTGGTGAATTCATAATGATCCAATTGTAAGCTGAAAGGGTATACAAAATTGCTTTCTTGTTTTTTAATTATTGAAATAATTCCATGAATGGAAAATCGATCATTTTGAATAGCAAAATAATATTTATCGCATGCTATCAGATTATGTAAACTCTTGGAATTTAATAGCTCATAACTTATAGAGCTCCTTATAGACATTTACTCAGATCGTTGACACTCACCTAGTTCGCCGGGGTGCTCCTGCTGTCGCTTTTGAACCAATCGCTCCATCCACAACAGGTCCTGGTGCACCGCATTATTGTTATTGTTGTTGTTATTATTATTGTTGTTATTGCTGTTGCCGGCGCTGTTGTTGTTGTTGCTGTTGCCATTGCTGGTGGTGCTGCCGCTGTGTCCACTGTGAGCGGTACCGTTGCTAGCCCCACCGGTGGGCGAGCTGCTGCCCACACTGGCGCTGCTGGACACGGCCAGGACCTCGGAGGCAGTGCCTCCTGCCCCGGCGGTGGCTGTGGTGGCTCCCTGTCCAGCCGCAGCACCCGCTCCCGCTCCCACAGCTGTGACCGCCACGGTGCCCTTGAAGTCACCGGTGGTGCTGCTCCAGCCATTGCCCGTTGGCGAGGCGGACGACGAGGTGACCATTGCGGGCGGATGTGAGGCGGCCGGCGGATATGCGCCGCTGTACGGCTGCACGGGATGGTACGGCGAGGGGGCGTAGGGGGCGTAGTGGTGGTGCAGGTGATGGTGGTGGTGGCCACCGACACTGACTCCGCCAACGCCGCTGCCGATGCCGCCGCCACCGACACTGGTGCCGCCCAAGCCGTTCAAGCTGCGAGCGAGGCGGCCGGGACCGGCGATGCTGACGGGCGCCACAGTGGCTCCGGGTTCTGCAGAATCCGCTAGGGGTCCGCCTCCGCCTCCGCCTCCGCCCTCGCCCGTATGGCTGTGGTCCGCTGGAGGCGTCTGTCTGTTCTGTCTGGCTGCCACCAGGAGCGGCAAATGCATTCGGCGTCGCCGGCGGAGCTGGCGGTGGCGCTTTGATCCGTTTCTCTCAGTGTCTGTATGCGAGTGTGTGTGCGGGTCGAAGATCGCGGATCGCAAGTCTGGAGCTTATCTCGGTGGCGCGGGCGATGGCGGTGTCCTTTGTTCACTCATCAATAACTCTAATCTCTGGAGAAGTCACAGAAAAAGTAAACAAACAAACAAAAAACTTAACAATTGAATATAGTCTAAAATCTAGATTATGGATCCCTAGAGTCTTGATCATAATCGCAATCAATTAGTAGGCATTGCATCCTTAAACTAAGCTAATACCTTTTTTTTACTTAGATATAAATATATTATGGATATGGATTTTTGTATTATTTGTTTATATATTTTTGCACTTTATGTTTATCGATAAAGTTGCTGATTTTATGACGAATCTAGCCTGGTAATATATCTATTCATATCCTTGAGTTTCAAGGATTCCAAAACACTTGACATATCGAAGAAATTAAAAGTATCATTTAATTGAATATTATTATAAAATTGTATTATAGTTATATATATACATATGTGTACAATTAAAAGCGATAAATATTAAATTATAAAAAATTACTTTATGAAAATAGTCAATAAATAAATATTGCTTGATTGTAAATACATTTAATTTTTATATTTTTTTTATTTACAATGCAAATTATGTAAATATTGTTAAACTTTTAAAATACAAAATGCCAAAGCAAGCTGAAGTTTAAATAAAAACAAATGATTTAATGGAAATTATAAAACCTTTGTTTATGGACAAACACAAAGTGATATTATTTATTCTTATTTACCTTCAAATATAACCACACAAAAATTAATTAATAGAATAATAATAGAATTGTATAAAATATTTTAAAATATTCTTTATATTATTTCAATTACAATTCCTATGAAATTAAACAGATTTATGAACTAATAAATTCGAAGAGTTTCACTTTTAATATCAGTGATTATTTGCATGATTTCTATCATTTTATGGTATACAAAAATATAAAGTTTATATTTTTCATTGCTTTAATTTTTATTCATAACATAAATGATTGTAACTTCTACCCGTTTCCCTAGATAAACAGAACAGAATACTTTTTCGAATGAACTTCGATTGAGAAAACCCCAAACTGATGTTGTAATTCCCGCACCGTCACTGTGTGTTTAATAATATTTAATTAATTCCGGGGATAGGCACAAAATCGCTGTTTTCTTCTGCTCTTCGCTGCTGCCTACTTAGGGGCGCCTTTGGAGGGGCTCTAGCTCTTTTTTCACTTTGATAAATTAGTCACAGAAATTAGCATTGCTGCTTTTGTTGCTGTTAATTTCGAGCATGCTTTGGCCAGATGATCCCTGGACTTAATTTGATTAGTTACTGTTATTGTTTGCACTTCACTTTGCCGAAAATGAAATTATTTATTTATTGTTTGGCACTGAATAAATTTCTTTTTTATGGCTGGCCGGGACGGGCCTTCTTTTCGGTTTCATTTGGGTTTTTCATTGAGTATAGTTTTTATTTTATCATTATTTTAGATATAATTACCTAAAGTTAAGGTATTTTAATACATTTATTTCCTTACGAATTTTTTTGATTTTAAAAAATAAACTTTAACTCAAAACGTTTTGATTAGAATAAACATTAATGTTCTGACAACTAAATGGTGTTTAATATATATAAATATTTATTTGATTATTGAAATTACGAACTTCCTTTTTCATAAGCTATGCCTTGTTTTATAAAAATAATATCCGTTTTTTTTTGTGTAATTAGTTTCAATTTAAGGTCACTTTGTTTTTGTTTACTACACTTTGTTTATGCTTTCTCGATACCAGAATAACGGGTTGGCCCTTTGTTAAAACTTTTGCTCAAACTTATGATGAAATTTTAGTTTTGCCGATGATTTCTCTTCAGAGTATTGGAATTTTGGCGCGAGTTTTGGCTGCCTTTTTTTTCGATATTATAACACTTACACACTGTGTTTCATTAGTTTAATTTTGGCATCGGTTTTTGCATTGAACTCGTACGGAAAAACAACAACAATAAAAAAAAGAGTATCAACACGAAAAACGGTAAGGCGTTTTTTAGGAAAAGTTCAAAAACTGTGTAAACAATGCAAAGAATAATGCTCGCGTGTCGTAATCTAAATCGTTACTGTTTCTGAATCGACTTTTAACTTTTAACTGCGGCTGCTGGAGATCCACAAAAGCCGAACGCTGCCGAACAGCTGCCGAGCGAACGAAGCCGAGCTCGAAGTACTAATAACTGTCGCATCCGTTCGCTCGCTCTCTGCCGCCGCCGCCGGCGCTCTCTTATCCAGTGTGTGTGCACTCAGCTATTGGAGAGCGGCTTACCGTCATGCACCGCCCAGCCTCTGATTGGCCAGACGCGCAAGTTGGTGGCAGTGGTGCAGGTGGCACGCGGCTAAAAAGCTGCGCCATTGGGTGGAGCCTCTTGGCCGTTGTCCGTGTGTCCGTTACTCCACCGTCGAGAGCACCAATGCCGCCGCGTGGGAGGAAAGGTGAGTGAAAGGAAGAGAGCGAGAGCGCTCGATGCGGGCGCTCTTTAGTCGCTCTTCGGATTCGTCAGCGATACGAGATAGTTCAGATTAAGAGAGGAACCTGGCTTAGATGGGAATTCGCACGTTAATTTGCAAATCGTGTTGTCCACCTCTCTTTGGCTGCGAGATTTTCACACAGCTGGGAAACTCTTAAAATGTTTTCCATCTACGTGTAACTCAGGTGGGAAAATTTGTGATATTCAAAGAAATAAAGAAAAAGCTTTGATACAAAAATTATGAATAATGTCCTGATGAAAATGAAACTAATTTTCGAACAATTTATTTTATATAATAAATATTTGTATTATTTAAGGAATTTAAAATTTTATTTCTTTATTAAAACTTAACAACTTCTACAGCCTATTTTAAATTAGTAAATATGAATGTTTTTTTGTAATGCACTATAATCCCAACATCAAACAGGTGGTAGCTAAATACAAAAATCGATCAGCAAACTGAAGGAGGTGGCATCGCATTTTCCTGTATAAAGACTTTCTCTTTCTAGATATAATCGTATTTAATAGATTTCAATTTTATCACCGTTTTCTTTTATCGTTAAAAATGTTAATTAAAATTTGTGTTGTTTCTATGAGAAGTAATATAAACATATCTAAATGTTAAATGCAGAAATGCTCCATGTGTTTTCTTTCTGGAAAGGCGTATGATAACGAGTTGGAAACCTTGGTTTGTGGTCAAAATTTAACCTTATCAATTCCGAACCACAGAAGCCTTTTTTCTCTGAGAGTCAAATTAAATAGTGTTTGCTTTAAACGTGTTTATTATTATTAATAATGCATATCTACAACTTATCACATTCAGTTGAAATATGTATGGAGAACGCTGTGATTATCGCCAAGTCTATGGACTGTGGAAATGTGATCGTGGGAAAAAAGCAGCTTATCTGCAAATTAGCGGAGTCTGTGAAGAAATACCAAAATTTCACCCGTTTAATGCGAATATATTAATAATAAAAGGTATTTTTATAATTCGGAGGCTGCGCATCATCGATATGTTGCCAGCTCCAAAAGGGTGGTTACTCAACATGTTTCTAGCAACATTAGTCTAGCAACATATTCTTCACCGTTCAATTGTTTTATTTAAATTATGCTTATATTCTGAATTTTATGGTAATATTGAGGATTGTAGTTTGAAAATAGATTCTACAAAAAAACAAGAAAGGAAGCTAACTTCGGCACACCAAAGTTTGTATACCAATTGGATCAATAATTCACCAAATTTGATCAAATGAAAAGAAAAACTAACAGGAATTATTTTAAATATTTTTACATACAAAAAAAATCCGGTTTTAACGTTTAACTATTAACCTACATTTAAAGTTTTACAATTACAGTTTTACATTCACAGTTTTGTATTTTCTTCTACATTTAACGATCGTATGGAAGCTATATGATATAACCATCCGATTTTGATAAAATTAAAACCGAAATTCTGGAATAATAAATAATATGAAAATATGTTAAAAATTGGCAAAGTTATAAAGTTTTCCTCAAAAATTTCCGATTGTTTCTATGACAGCTATATGATATAGTAGTCCGATCCGGCCCGTTCCGACTTATATAGTAGTGAGAACATATAGAGAGACCATTCATAGCTTCAAAACTGAGGGACTAGTTTGCGTAGAAAAGGACAGATGGTTAATTTTAGGGAAGATAGAAAATACCGGAGGAATATCAAGTCTCCTCGGCAATGGCGGTAAGAAACTGATGGATGCGTTCGATGTGCTTTTTCTGAGTTACTTCTCGGTGGTACGTACCACCGCAGGCGAGGAGATACTCGTGTCCGTACCTGAAGCATTTCTTGCGAACGTTCGTCCTGGCTCCAGCGGTTGTAGGCGAAATCCCTGCTCGAGGCCGGAGAAATCCACGCCAGGGAATTAGAGCACTACGTCGATTAGGAAAACGGCAACGAAGAGAAGACAGAATCCTGGACGTTATCCGAAGCTGAATCCATCAGGTTTCTGGAGTTTCTCACCTTCGAAAAGGATGGCCTTTACAAACACACCATAGAGCTGATTGAAGGTGCGAAGGTCTTGAAGGATCGGCCCTATTCGATATCTTCGGCGAAGCAGAAGGTAGTCGAGGACGTGGTCGACAAGATGCTGGCCCTGGAAGCAATTGCCTGCGGTGCAACCAGACGATAATAGTTTAAAAGCCTGGAAAATTATCGATTCTGTTTAGATGGACGAAAGCTAAACGACGTGTCGGTAAAGGAATCTTACCCTTCGATGAAATCCTGTCCAGACTCTGCAACGCAGCACAACGGTTGCTGAGGCTCATAGATTGATTAACCCAACAGAAATCCGATCCAACGTCTTTGTTTGTTTGGACTCCTGATACTCCTTGGACTCCTGATACTGGCCCCAGGCATCGAAACGCACTTCCAGTATCTGCAACGCGGGATTGACAATCAGCCTAAGCAAGTCATAGTTTTGTTTCAAGTCTCTGACTTACCTGGGGTTCATCGTAGGTGGAGCACGTCTTCGAAAGAAGCCGAAAGCAGAAGATGATAAACGAAGTGCGAGCGTTTTTGGTAGCGCGGTTAAGAAGTTCGCACCTAATCGCTGGACCAACCCCAGCTCGTGGCGAAGTGGGAAAGACGCTGTAAAGGTGCAAGTTCGCCAAAGGATGCAAGGTATGCAAGGCGTCTAACCCCAGGACGATGGTCGGGATCGGTGAACGAGTTTAGATGGATCGGCCATTCCAGCAGCTGTACATTGACTTCCTTAGCAAGTATCCGGAGATAAAATAAGGGACATGCCGAAAATGGAGGACCATTTCTCCAAGTACATATTCAAGAAGGCCATGAGAGACGCAACGGCCTCGAATGTGGTAGATTTTCTCATTACAAAGGTTCGGGGACACTGAACAACAGTTTGCCTAAAGGATATTGGAAGATGCCATGGAGAGCTTTGGGCGTCTAACCTGGAATGAAAAACAACATCACAAAGTACAAAAGACCAAGAATTTCAGAATCATTAGTACTTCCCGTAAGTCGTGGGCCCCGCTTTGGACACCGTTTTAGAACTACGCAGGAGGGTCAATGCCTGGTTGTCACCAGGCTGCGATCCCAATGCTCCCATTTGATTTCGAAGAGCCTCCTAATGTCCAGTAGCACCTCTCCAACCCCTGAGTGGTGTTGCATTTCTAGTCGGAATTCGCTGAAGGATTAACGATATATCGATGGAATAGGAGCGAAAGAATCACCGTAGTGGAACTCGGACAACGGACCAAGGCTACCAGCCTCTAAACGCCATCTATCTT
Organism: Drosophila burlai; assembly: GCA_008042655.1. Classification (NCBI taxonomy): domain Eukaryota; kingdom Metazoa; phylum Arthropoda; class Insecta; order Diptera; family Drosophilidae; genus Drosophila; species Drosophila burlai. Next base: position 47,838 of record VNJT01000605.1, on the reverse strand, counting down.
TAAAAGCAGAAGACTTCTCTGGAATCCGGTGAGCCCTGGCCATGTGTGAGACGCTAAGTACACGGGGATTCCTGTATGCGAGTTATCCTCTTTGGATTTTGGTGACACATTCAGGCATTCATTTCATTTCTTTTTCGGGCGTAGCAACCGCCATTAAGGCCACAGACATTTCCAGAGAAGGCGCCGCATTGCCATTGTTTTCAGAGCTGAATCTGTCCAGCTTATGTGATTGTTTCCATGGTGTCCAGGATTTGTGGAACACAAGTTCTGTAAATTAACTGGGGGATAAGATCCTGATAAAAATATCAAATCACAGCCATGTTTGTTTGTTATAAGATCTGAAATTTATAACAAATATTAAGAGCAAAATAATTGCCGAATAGAACATTTACCTGGGGCAGATGGGCCGGTCGCCGGCGATGCTCCAAGCCATGAGGAGGCATCACAAGATGGGTGGGTGAGTCGTCGCATTTCACCTAAGTCACCAATTCCGTCCCAAGTCTCGTCAATTCGCGTTTTTGTTTATCCTTCTTTTATTAGTAGAGATGAGAGTTTTCATTAGTGAGGAGTAAATTTGTATGGAAGTGTAGTTTTGAAACGAACCAAATAATATCGATATTCAGATCCCAGATTCCGTTACAAACTACACATCATTGATTTGCATTAACATATATGAAGTAAATTAGTAAATTGCAAATAAAAAAGAAATCATTTATTTATTTGACGAACATTATCGGTTATCTGCGCTGCAGAAACAAATAAGCTAAGTAAATGAGAATAACGCTAGATCTAGTGGGAAAATATCGAAATAAAAGCCGTTGCACAGTCTGGCAATGCTGGTCGAGCCACCAGAGTAACCAGGTTTTACACGGATTTAAAATAACTTTTTAAAAATTGTTCCCCTAGAGCCTGGTATTGATATAATTGTTTTGGAAAAGCTCCGTGCGAATGGCGCGTCCTGGGTCAAATATAAATTGCCCAGCTTTGCTGAAAGCTCTTTCGGATAGCAAAGAAGTGACAGGCACACATAGAAAATTCAGAGCGACTGTTCTTGAAAGAATAATTAATCGATCAAATATAATGGCATAATGACATTGCTTTTAAAAATACTTACGCATTAAGAATTTGTCCTTGTTAACGCCGTTGCCTGCACCACCAATCAACTTTTATAAAATAATATAAAAAATACAACTAAAATCTTCTACTTTATGTACCTTTCCTTTGCGTTTTCTCTTGATAGTGGCGGCACAGAAACATCGATGGCTTGGAAAATTCGGAAAACATCGATGTATCACAGCCAAAGCTGAGAAGGAGAAGTCTCTGACGCCATCATCAGCCGAGCCAATGAGCTTAGAGGCACTTAGAGGTACTCTTTACCGACACGTACAATCTATAGCGTGACAATGCCGCGCGTCATATAAAGGGTCAATTAAAGTGGAGCATTTATCTGAAGGCTTTGAACGACGAACCATTGGGCTCTGATCTGGATGACTCATGATGATGATATGCGAATTTTTCGAGTGGAGATCAACCAGACTTTATGTTCTTCTGCATTTCATTTACGTATTTTAGAATCTGTTCAGAATTATGCATTACATTATGTAAATAAATGCAAGCATTTGCCTTACAAAATTTGAATTTAGCTTTCGAAAGATAAATTCATGTATTTCGTTTCGAAGTCACAGCTGTTCAGTTTATTGATCTGGCAACGCTTTTACCTTTTTCGCCCGCGAAAGCGAAAAGTCAGAAAGTTTGCTCGTTTTTTTATATATGGAGTTTTGCTGCTTTCAGAAAATGTTTCTTGTGTCAGTACCTAGCTTTAAATATAAAAAAAGTTCACTTTTGAAATTTGGGCTAACAAAAAATTACGATATAAACATATGATTTTTAGATAAAAATATCGATATTTTGATATGTTACATATTATCAACAACCCTAATTCGCATCAATTGAGTGTAATTTTCCATCATAATTTAAAAGGGGAACGTAAGCAGCAAGCAACTAAGCATTTGCGACGAGCTGGCGGTTAAAAGGGCAAACCGATAAAAAGAGCGGAGCAGAAGAACCAGAAAACGTCACCGAAACCTCGTAAATCAAAACATCTCACGCACCTACAACAAAAACAAAAGCAGCCGGTAAGTGCGGGCAGCGACGGCGGCAGAGGCAGAGGCCGTGTCAGTGGCAGAGCAGAACTGACGTGTACCAAACAAAAAGCGGTAAACAAACGTTTTGCCGTTTTGTTGCTACTTTGTGGTTTGTTCTTTTTTTATTGCCACAGTGGGCACTCGCAGTTTGTTTAATTTTTATTAATTCATTCAGTATACTTTCGTTTATTTTAAATTAAACTTGAATAGAAACCACTGATGAAAATATAGCTGTCAAAAATACCTCGCTTAAAAATATAAAAAAAGCTCAAATAACAGCGTTGATTCTAGCGAGCATTTACCGTATTTTGTTCTATTTTTCGCAGTTTTCGCTTCTCGTTTTCTGTTGCCGCCGATTGCGCCGTGTTATCTTTTGCTCTCTCTCTCTGCTGGAATAAATAGTTTAATTTGTTACAAATAGCCGATCGAGTTCCCACGGCAGCGACAGACGCACTGTGACCGCCAAGATGAGCGCTACTTTCCCCAGCTTCGCGGATATTTCCACCAAGTTCTCCGAGTCGACTCTGGACGAGATCATCCAGAATGTGGGCGGTACACGTCACACCTCGTACAAATTCGGGGCGAGTGGCAAGAAGGGCGATGCCTACCTGAGCCGTGTCTTCCGCATAACCGTCTACGGCGTCAAGGAGGAGGGCGGGGAGGAGAAGCCCCTGGAGGTCAGTGTGATCGTAAAGGCTATGCCGGACAATCTCCATCGTCGCCGACTGTTCCGATCGGTGATATTCTTCCGCAACGAGATCCACTTCTACACGAAGGTCATACCGGCCATCGAGGCCTTCCAGAAGTCGCGCAAGCCCCAGGCCAAGCATCCCTTTGTGGAGTATCCCAGATGTGTGGCGTCGCTGTGCGACGGAGTCAATGATTTTATTGCCCTGGAGGATGTGGGTCCAAGGGGCTACAGGGCTCCCGTACGGTGAGTTTTTGCTAGGTTGAGTTGTGGATAGATATAGCCGAAGATGCGCCGGAGAACTAACGTGGCTCTATCGGGCCACGAGCTGTACAAATATGTTTTCAAGTCTTTTTTTCTATATCTTCATAATAATATTACTAATACTAATATTTATTTAGTTGGTTGACTTGAATTAGCCCTTTAATAATGATAATTGCAAAATGTAGCAGTTTTTAATTCAACTTTTTAAATGATCGAATTTTGTGTTAAGGTTGTCCTTGATCGTACTTATTTTAAGGAAGCTTTAACATAACAGCATTTCCTAGGTATTACTTTATTATTTTATCAGATTAGAATCTAGAAAATTAGCTAGAAAGAGAGTACACGTATTTTATTTATTTACTGTATTAAATTCTTATCAACAACAAATAGTTTGCAATCAATTATAGACACAATAATACACATTATCAGTCAGAGATTAGGATCAATTAAAGATAGATAGATTTCCTGAGTTGATACGACACTTGAAAACAGCTCCTCATTTAAATGGAATATAAAAATGATTTATAAATGTTTAAAAATATAATATAAAGCATATATCAGTATATATAATAACTCATATAACACAAACTATAACCTTACCAACAAGAAAGAAACTAATCTAAGAAGAAGAATTGAAATGAATTTATTTCCATTTAAATAATTAAGCAAGAATGAAGCAAAAAGACAAATGAAGCATATAACTTCCTTCTTAATACATATTAATTAGTCCATGAAAAGAACTTGAACTTAATTGCTTTATAGCTTCCTATAAATAATGTTTTTTGGCAGTTAACTGGCTTTGTCTTACATTTTAAATACTAATTACACCTGTGCATATGCGTAATTTGTTGGATTCGGCTTTAAACGGCGGAAATAAAATTTCAAAAAGGCTTTAAAGCGGGTTTTCAAAATATTTTTTCTTTTCCTCTACCTATTATAATCTCTAACTCCTATTGTTTTACAGCCAGGACTACATTTCTTTGGAGGACGCCCTACTGACGATGAAAACTCTGGGTCGTTTCCATGGTGTGGCCCTTGCCTTCAATGCACTGGATCATGAGAACTTTGAAAAGGCGGCCGCCACGCTGGAGGAGACATATTACGGCGAAAACACCCGGGAGTGGTACACGGGATTCCTGCTGCTGGCCGAGAATGTGGCCAAGGATGCCATAGCGCAGATCTATCCGAACAGCAAGTACGAGACCATTGGCGGCAACTTCCTGCAGCCGCCACTCTTCGATGACCTGATCAACCTGGTGTCCACGCGCTCCAAGCTGAGTGTCTTCGGGCACGGCGATTGCTGGACCCCCAACTTCCTGACCAAATACAACGAGCAGGGCAAGTCGCAGGAGATCATTATAATTGATTTCCAGCTGGCAAGATGCTCGTCGCTGGCTCTCGACCTGAGCTTCTTCGTCTACTCGTGCACCAGCCAGGAGCTGCGGGAGAAGCACTACGACACGCTGCTGCGCGCCTATTTGGAGAGTGCCCAGGAGCTGATCCAGGATCTGGGTGGCGATGCAGAGTCCATCATTTCGTGGGACAGCCTGCAGGAGGAGCTTAAGAGCTTCGGACGCTTTGGCTGCGGCATGGGCATTGAATCCCTGCCCATGACCATGATGGAGGACGAGGAGGTGGCCGATTTGGATGGCATTCAGGAGAACGCCATTCTCACGGACGTGTGGAACATTACCCCCTTCAAGGAGACCGCCAAGCAGCAGCGACTGGCCGATATCTTCAAGCATGCCATCGATCAGGGCTACATCAAGTAGGTGCGGCATCCCGGTGGGGGGCAACCAGTTACGATCAAATCGAATTCTATCCCTGAATATCCCTGAATTTATCCATGTAACCACCTCTATGATGCATGTACAAAATATATAGCTTCAACATTGTTCAAATAACTTTTACTGATTTTGCAAGAGAGAACACAATCATTTCAAGGCAGAAGATAACTGATGAATAGTAAAATATAACATATATAGGCTGAAGGGGTATGTATGTACACAGTGCTGGTTGCGCGACTCGGAACTGGGAACTTACGATTCCCACTTAAAGGCACATGCCTTCATGGAGGACGCACCAGTGCGGAGTCACCGCATCCGCATGGATGCCGCGGGCCAAGAGTCGCTCGCGGTAACGATAGAATCTCCTTTGGGCCAAAAATGCCGACGATTTCGGATCGGACCACAAACGTTCGGCGGCTGCTCCGGCCCTTGGCCAAATGCGAGATTCTGTAAGAAATTGGAACGACGATTAGTTGGTTGATGATTTTCGAGCTCATCATCAGACATCAGGCATACACTTACCCAGTGAGTTTTGGTCCACATACTCGCTCCACATGCACACCTCGCCACCAAGCACCTGGTCCTTATTCCGGGCAACGGGCACACCACTGGAGTACACAGTGCGCCAGTTGTAATAGGAGGTGCTGCCCCAGAAGCCGTGATCCAGATACCACGCATTCTTCGTGGACACAATCAGGCGATAGCCCCGCTGCAATAGCTCCCTGTTGAGGGCATCCGACGAGTCCACCCAGGTTTGAATGATGAACCGCTCCTTGGGCAAATAGGCCTCGATGTATTTGGGATTGGTGAGGTGGCTGGACCAGATGATCACCGGCTTGGGCTCCTTAATGTCAGGGAACATGCGCTCGTTGATCTCGTCCCAGGCATTGAGATTCTTCTGATGGAACTGCGACCACAGGCGCAGGAAGCTCTGTTCGCTGAGATCGTAGCCCCGCTTCTGCATACCGTCCCGAATCTCAGCGGTGTTATTCCAGCAGGGCAGGAACACCTCATCGCCGCCCATGTGCAGGGTTTCCTCCGGTGCCCCCAGCTCCGCAACATCTTCAAAGATCTCCTTCATCACGGCGTACATGTGATCGTTGAGGGGATTCAGTTGTCCGCATGGCGGCTGGACGCAGAATTGACGCCAGGGTGACTGATTTAGGCACACGGACATGTTACCCAGACCAGCAGCTGGACCCCATTGCCATCCGTTGCCGGCATGGGATGGCCCATCGATCTCGATCAGAATGCGAATGCCCCGGAGGCGGGCGTACTTCACCAGATTGAGAGCATCCTGGCGAGAGTACGTTTGCGACGTGGAGTACGCTCCGTAGCGCTGCATTTCGGGCACTCTGGTGATTTCCAGCGGAAAGCTATGCGTATCCACGACATGCCAGTGGAGCACATTCATCTTACTGGCCGCCATCGCATCCAGTGTACTCCTCAGAAATTTCAGGGGCACAAAGTTCCGGGCCGTGTCCAGGAGAACGCCGCGATGTGGATAGACGGGACGATCGATGATATTGACCGCTGATACCATCAGCAGGCCATTGGAGAGGCTGCCGGTGACCAGGTTCGTCAGCGTTTCGAAGGCGTGACGTGCTCCGTACACCGTTCCCGCCTGGATATCCACAAACGTGGCCGTCTCTGTGGTGCGCACCACCAGCGCATAGCTCTCATCGGTGGCCCAGTCCAGGATGAGGGTCGCGTTGGCCACCGTGGCCCGCACGAGGATCTGCTTACTGCTCTCCAGCGTACAGTTTCGGGTGCACTCCTTCAGCAGATTCGAGACAAACAGACGATTGGTTTCCCTTAAAAATTGCGTAGCCGCCTCGCCGGGTGCCACCACATGGAATCGCACCTTCCACGGATCAAAGCGCACTCGAGAGTGCGATATGGTGCACTCCTTGCCCGTGGGCATGGGCCAAATAGCTCCATACTTTCCGCAGGACAGTCGGCAATCCCGCTGGCTCTCAAATCGTTCGGGGTCATAGTGCACGCCGGGCGCCCGTTCCGCCTCCGAGGTACAAATATCCGTCAGGCTGCACAGCCACTTCCTGGAGAGATAAAATACGGGGTTTGTTAAAAATTAATTATTAAAAAATAACAATTAGTTTAATAGAAAAGCATCGCTTTTCGAGAATTAAGGAATTCTGATTAATATTTGATTTTCCTCGTAATTGTTTTATTCTGAAAGTTTAGGTAATTTATACTAAAAAATTGTATATTTTAGATATATTTTGTATATTTCATTATTTATTTAATTCTTTGACGCTACATTTTCGTAAGTATTGTTTTATTAAAAAGCGTTTGAGTGCTGAAAGTTAAGCTACATCAAATTAAAGCCTAATAATACATAATAATACTTTTTGTAAGTGTACTTAATTTTCTTTGTATATTTTTAATCATTTTTTTAATGCTTAATGTTTACTGCAATCGATATGAGCAAAAGTGTTTAAATGTCTTGATTAATTATAGGAAAACTAAATATATGAGCTTAAGAAATTTAAGAAAATTCTAGAAAGAAATTTATGAAAATTTAAGAATAAAATGTAAGAAAATAATGTTACACGAACTTAATGAAATTGAATAATTGAAAGGCTCAAAGAAATACGAAATACGTTCTGGGCTTATTTTTAACCCTCTCAGCCCATTTGTTGCCTGGAATATAACATTTTTTTGCTTCGCGCTTTTTTTCAACATCTTCCTTAAGGGGGGTTTCTAAAATTTCAATTGGTTATCTTAAGAATTACGGAACCTACACCTTAAAACAGGGAGCACCTACACCTTAAAACAGGGACGGAAGCAAAATTTCAAACGCGTTTTACTCGAAACGACATTTTTTGACCTTGCGGAAGTGATTCAAGCCAGACGAGTTGAGCAATCGCCACGAAATTTTAAAGTATCGTGTATTAGCTTATCCATGGCCTGTACCAGAATCTTTAAAAAATATTGAATATTTTTCATTTTATATAACAATTCATAATTAAATTAAGTAATTAATTAATTATTAAAAATTATTAGTGTTTATCTTCAATACATTCCACAAACAAAAATTCAATAAAAAGCACGTTTTTTCGACCACACAAGGTAGAAACCCCCCTTAATGTTTTCTGCAACCAAAATAACTAATAAGTTACATGTTAGCTGCGAACGTATATTTAGCAGACGTTCTTAAAACGTGCCGTTGTATTTTTATTTATTATTATTTTTCTTATTTTATTCATTTATTGTAATGGAAAACTAAGTGGGAATTATAAATATATAAAGGTAAGTAAATTATTTAAAAATAAAAAAATTTAAAAAAAGTTCATAGTTTGTCTACAAGAGTTTTGTGAACATTTTGTGGCAACATCCTGTAACTATTGAACCAGGACACCAAGGACCTTGAAATTTTCGTCAGTTCATCTTTGAAAACCGCCAAATACATTTCTTAAAAAAAAAAATTGTATATTGGCTAATTTTAATTCGGGGCTGAGAGAGTTAAATATACAATATATAATAATATATATTTATGTTTGCTGTATGGTTATGGTGTGTCAATGAATGTACATATTTGATCGGTTTCAGAGCCAGGTCAGAAGTCAAAGTTTGCAACGCAGCGAAGGAGACATTTCAACATCAAACAGTTTATAGAACAAAATTATGATTTGGCCAGATTTTAAGATATTTTCATATAATTTTAGGAGTGTATTATTGTAGAATTTCGGTTTTAAATTTATGGAAATCGGATAAATATATCATATATATTTAATTTCGGTGTTTTTCAGCATATTTTCACCTGGCTACGGTTTTGTATTATTTCCTAATTTTTATTTTATGGAAATCGGATGATAATATCATATATCTGCCATGGAAACGATCGTTAAATGTAGAGGAAAATGCAAAACGGTGAATGTAAAACTGTAATATGTATAGGAAAATATTATAATTCCTGTTATGATGATTCATATAATTCCTGTCGGTTTTTTTTTCATTTGATCATATTGGATTGATTCATAAAGATCCTATTGTAATCTGTAAGGGTATGTAAACTTCGGAGTTCCGAAATAAGCTTGCTTTAAAAACAAGAAGCGATAAGACCTTATCTACATACATATGTATGTACTTAGTTCTCGAGGGAGTGGCAGAAAATAACTTAATAAAAAATAATAATTAAAAAAAAAACAGAATTACAAGTGTTTAAAGCTGTAAAATTAAAGACTTTTTAATTACTTCATTATTTTTTAGCAAGAGTCAAAATTAAAGTCGTTAAAACTAAAGACCTTTTAATTACTTTTTTATGGAAGCTTTAAAAAATGTATTGTTCTTTACAAGCTTTAAAAAAGTTACAGTTTCTTAGCATTGCTTAATTACCCAAATATAGCTTTAAGAAATATGGAGTTAACGGAGTTACGTGTTAAAGGGTTTTGTCATTATGTGAAATTTTCTGATATTTTTCATTGTTCATTGTTTAATTGTATATTTCATTATATGAATGTATATATCTTAAGAAATGTGGAATCCTTAAGCAATTCAACATGGTATATATGTATATTTAAGAGTATTTTTAGAACAAAGACTTAAAAAACTGGATGAGAACACAAGACAATATTGTGTTCTATTTAAATCCTGTTTTTATTGACGCTTTTTAAATCGAAAACTTATTTAAAGAAAATTAAAGTATTTCACAGTTTAAAATAATTTGTAACTTGACGCAATTTTCTTGGTTTTAATCTCGTTTAAAGAATCACAAATAAATATAACGAAGATCACTAAACAAAAATTAATTAACAAAAACCTTAATTCACTTTATCACTGCACATTGCGTATTCACTTTTATGATTTTAAATGTTAAAGGATCAATTAAACTTAATTTTAAATAATGTGGATTAGAAAACAAAATCAGACAACTGTTTACTGATCCATTTATATATTTTAGTTTTTTGTCAAGTACGTCTTATTTTCACTCTCTCTTTCGCACTTTCCGCCTACGCTTCACTTCGCACACAAATTGAGTTTAGTTGGGCGCAATTTCGCATGCTAATGTCATTTCCACAGTTTCGCGAAAGTGACTCTTCTTGACTTTTATTCATCTGTTGATTTTCCTTGCTTGTTTTTCGTTGCATTCTCGGGCCGGGTTTCAGTGGAGACACAAACCTGCTGGCGCTCTCGACGTCGGCATCATCCGCCCGCGTCAGCGCAGCCCCAACTGCGAAGCAGAGGCAGAGGGAGGCGAAAACGGAGCAATGATAACGGTTGTAGCCGCTGAACCGCATCTTCCTTTCTAAGCGCTCCGCAGCTGCGCCGCTCGCTTTTATTTATTCATGCAGCGCTCTCGGAAAGCGGAGCAAAACAAAACCGAACCGAACTCAATCGAAAAGGAAACTGACAAATAAAACAAACGAAACTGGGCGAAAAATTTCACTTGCAGTTGCGGCGCGCAACAACAACGGCGAAGCAACGCCGAAGCCGAATTAAAAGCGAAGCCGAGCTTAACGGCAGAATTAAAAAGCAGGGAAGAGAGAGCGGATAACGGAATCGGAGAGCGGGTGGATAACACACAGCGAGAGAGAGAGAAGTAGAGAGAGTGTGATATAGTTGCACAGGGAAAAACTGGATCCGGACCGGATATCAGTTGAACTCTTGTGAAAGTGATTGTTGCATATCCTCTTTATAGTTGGGTGGCGATAAAATATGTGGTGGTGGTGATAAATATAAATGCATATCATATCCTTTTTTAAGTCTGAACATAATCCCTTTTATATATTCGTATTTTCAAATCAATGTATGGGTGTTGTAGTTACATTTTGTATAACTCCATTTATTAAATCATTATTTGCCACTTTCCGTATTAAATACTATAATGTTTATGTACATGTGTAAGCATATGTACATTTACCGTTTTTCTCTGTGTAAGGCACAGAAATAAGAATCTGAATTCCCCCGCTATTTTAGGCCCACCGCACCCCCTGCTATGTGCGGCCCACATACGGAAATCGTGGGGTGAGTGATAAAATGGGAAAAATATATATGTACATATGTATGTATGTACAGTAAAAGAACCGCAACGGGAAGAACAACAACGACAATAGCACCATGGGCAGAAAGCTGCGAGTGAGTTGAATGCCAAAACGAAAGAAAATTCGAAATGGAAATGGTCTTTAATTAAAATTTTAGATCCGAACACAAGAACTGTAATTAACAATCAAAGGAAATTTAAACTATATCGGAACTGTATACCAAGTTATTTCCGAGATTTAATTTTGGATTAATAAAACCAAATAGATAAACATTAGCTTTGAAATGGAGAAATTAAATTAAATATAAGGCATACACATCATTTAGTTTGGTACTTTTTCTAATATACATATGTATTAAATTATTATTATTATTATTATTTTTATTGTAATAACAAATATAATTTATTTACTACAATTTTTATAGCCAGAGCAACTATGGCCCTCAGGCTAACATATGTATTGAATATTGAAAGTGATAATTCACTTTGAGTTATGTATTTAAAATAAATTCTTTAATTACATGTACAATATTATATAAATATTAACAGCGGAAATTAAATTTAACTAATGAAAGCCAATTTTGTACAAGTATGTACATATGTTTACTCTGCTTAAACCTAATCGCCACGTATCAATAGAACCCTTTAGAGTTCTTTCCTAGAACGTCTTATCTCTATAGATAAACATTGGCAAACTGACATTATTGCTCAGTTTGACATATCGCAAACACATGTCTAATATTTTGTGTGATTACCAATATAAAAAAGAAAAACTTTACTGTGGCAAAACAAAAATGGATTGATAAGGTAAGGCACATTTATTTGATAAACTCTGAATGTAAATACATACATATATGTATAGGCAGAGAGCAAAACCCTGTGGCCTCTTTTTAGTTAATGGCATGATCGCTAAAAAAAAAATCCCGCGAAAGATACAACTATATTTGTGTTCAGCTTTGTTTAAGATTAAAATTTGTTTTGCTATTAAATGTATTCCTTTATTATCGTTTGCTTGTAATTACGCTACGTTTCAGCACTATATGACTCTTTATTGTATGTTGGGAACTTAATTAATAAATATTTCTCATTAGTTACATATACATATGTATGTACATATATCCTGTATCCTGCGCCTTTTTACATAAACATTAACAAACATGTATGGTACTTTTCATTAAAAAGCATTTAAGCAGCTTTTATATATCCTTTTAGATATTTAAGTATAGTTTAAACTATTGTTTCTATGGAGAATATTTAATATTATAATATAAAGTATTTTACACACCTACATTTGTCTGCTGTCTTCATGTTGTCTTCGTTAATTACAACGAAACGCACTGTACTTGCACCCTCATTATTATTTCGATAAAACGTTGGAGCAAGTTGGAAAATATTAAAAAAGAAAATAATATTTGTGTGTGTGTGGCTGGGCATTGTTGATTATTATTTTATTGTATTCGGCATTCACACATCTAGTTCTTATTGCTGCCCAGCCCTCCCTCCTCTCTCTATATGTCTCTCTTCCTTCCTTTTTTTTATTAATAATATGTATTATTATGTGGTCGCTGGCTTGGATTCCAATTCCATTTCCATTCCCATTCCCATTTTATTTCCATGGGTGCCTTTTGTGCGCCTTCCAAATGAATTTTGAATTATGCGATAGCGCCGCCTTCGTCTATTGTGTGTGTTGTTCTTGTTATATTTTATGTTTTTTTTATTATTATTATTATTACTTGTTGTTTTTGCACCCATTGTTGTAGCCTGTGAGCATGTGTGGGTCTGGGGTTTGTGTGCTTAGAATGTAAAATTATAATAATTAAAAAGGAACGTGCGATTGTTTAATGGAAAGATTGAGATGGCTTAACCTGATGCGATAGATTTCAATTCAAATATATATTACTTAAGTTCTATCCACAATTTAAATATTCAACTCACTCTAAATATTCACCTCGTAACAAATATTTTTGGTTTAAATATTAACTTTAAATGTATAATACTTAAATACTATCCACAATTTAAATATTCACCTAACTCTAAATATTCACCACGTAACTAATATTTTTGGTTTAAATATTGACTTTTAACTTGTACTCTCTTCTGGTATAAGCTTTAAACTTGTTTTTAATTAAAATATACTATCTACAGTTTAAAAACTCATTTTTGGTTGAAATTTTATATTTAACTTGAAAACTCTTTTAGGTTCGTATGTTTCAGTAGGAATGTATTTTGAAAACTTACCTCAACTTAATACTCACCTTTGTTCACCTTAAATATCTAAATATTATTCTTTAATATTTTATAATTTATAGTATTTATTTGTATGTTTCCCTATGATTTTTATATAATTTGCATACCACTTTCCTCAATATCACCTCATATACTCTTCCTCAGCTTCCATCTCTAGGGGGATTCACACACATGTGAGCAGGACAAATGAGTTTTGCCCAACTCGGACATGTCCTGAACGAGAACTCGTAGTATGGGGAGGAAAGAAGCATAAAGGACCAGGTCCAGGATCAGGAACTGGAACGGGAATTGGAATGGCAGTAGTAGCATCATGATGAGTAACAGCTGCAGTTGCTCATACTTTCTGACTTGGCGCCTCCTGTCGCTCCAGGACAATGCAGATGCATAGATGCAGGGCCTAGTGCACTGAAAAAGCAAATATAAATATGTGAAAATCTGTAAAAATATCTGTTCGTTTTTTTTTTCAATCAAACAATTTTGTCTTACGAAATCTCTTTATACTTAATTACACTTATTAGTAAATTATGTATTTTAATTTTTTAAATAATTTTTTGTATTGTTTTATATTTATTTATTATCAATAGTTTTTTGAATTGTGTAAAAGGGGTTGTGGGGAAGGGACACGTAACTCAGCGCGTCGCCACTGATTATGATGTTGATTACATTGCGGCTGCGTCTCATACCGCCTCCCCCATGGGTCACGCCCATTTCGCCCAAGCCCTTTTCATACACACGAAAAAATGGGAATAGAGTGTGGATTTATATATTGTATATAAAATAATTATGAAACCAAATTTTGGGTCTATAGTTTTGCCTTTTCTAACGCTTTAAATACAAACTTCTTGTTTATTAAATTTTTTAACTTTTATTTTGCGATTTCAAGTGATTTTTTTAACAAATCCGCTTTCATTGCCGCTTTTAGAATTCCCAACTTCCGATTTAGGAGTCAGATTCTTGAGTGATTTTAGGATAAGATCTGGTTCTGATATTATTTATGTTTTTTTCTCCGTGCATGATTTAGAGCCGGATGCAGATCCCGGGTCCGTCAGACATGGGTCCTTCATTCAGATTCCATCAGTCACCGCTCTGACCGCCCTAGCCCCGCCCCCCCGCCACAATGCGGCTGCTTAGAACAATGCAAGATTAAAAAACTGTAACAAATTACAAGCAAAACGGCAAATAAATTACACAAAAAACCTAGAGCTGCAAATAAAAAAAGTAAATCAGCAGAGAGGAGAGAGATTGAAACAAAAAGCAAGCGCAAAAAGTTGCAGCTACCAATAGGGGGGAGAAGGTGAGGCGGTTGGAACGTGGCTGAGGTCAGCGGACCTGGGACTCTTCATATAATGGGGGAAGTCGGAAAGTGGGGGGAGGTGGTGCATATGTGGAAATGCTAAGTTAAAGACAAAGTTAATTTGCGCTTTGTATTTTCGGAAAGGGGCGAAAAAAGATGCTCATCTTTATTTAATTTTAATGTCAACAAGAGGATTCTATTTAGTTAAAAAAAAATCATATAAAAAAAAGGATAAATATCGTATGTATCGTATTGTAAACAAAAATTTCGTATATATGTAATTGCTTGATTTGTAGTCAGTTTACGATGAATTCGAGGGAAAGGTTTTTTTCTATGAATACCTTATATGAATATCTACCTTTTATGAATATTAGAGTATATGACTCCTTGGCATAGCAAACTTCTAACTAAAATTTAAATACTCTGAAGTCTTATACAAATAATACTAATTAATTATAAAATTTGAATATAAGAATTCTTTTTCAATTCCACTACTAAGAATTACAATTTCAGATTACTATAAATAAATTATTTCCCAGAAAGCAATATGAGCGTTCTCGGAGGGTTTTCTGATACTTTTTTATGAGGATTTAAACTCATAAAGTGTGCAGAAAAGAGTCAGAAAAGAGCGTTTTTCCCTTTGAAAATCCAGGATCATAAAGAGGGCACTATTAAGAGTCCGATATGAGTCTTTTCTGACTGTACATATACATACATATATTATGTGCTTTCACAACGCACATAAAAGTTGCCTTTTCGGACACTTAAAATGCTCCTTTTATGTAGACCTAAATCGCTCCAATAAGAGTCTTTTATGTGCCTTTTTCAGACACTTAATTTGCTCCAAAAAAGTAATTTTTTTACTCTTTTGGGTTTGAACAAATTATTGAAAAAATGTTTATTTATATATTTAGGTATACATTTCTTTTAATTTATATTTGACCTTAATAATAATAAATGTGAACATAACTCGATGAATTCATATAAAAACAAAAAATATAAAAATTAAACATAATTCTTAATTTAACATAATATTATAATAATAATATTATTATTTCTTAGGTATCCCAAAGTCGAGTTTGCTTATTGTTAAAGAGGTTGACCCATGGACGCCCGTTTTTTGCACAGTTTTATGGAAAGTTTTTCTTGAAAAATAAAGATTTGGCTCCACGTAGAACTTGACTTAGTTGACCCATCCTAAATAGTCTATGGCCGCATTCATGCCTAGCATATCCTTTGAGTCGTTTTCGAGAAATCGTGTTGACCAGTTAGGAAGACGTGGTTTCGTTCTCAGTGCTTTCACGACATAGTATATCGAAAGTCCTTTAACCACATATTGTACACAAGTTATACATAGAAGCGATTTATGGAATAACAAAACTTTTGACAAAAACCGTTAACCGCCCCCCTAATATTGAGCCAAAAGTTAGCATAAATATGTTTTATATATATTTACTTTATAGGGTACCCCAAAGTCGTGCTTGTGCTGTTGGCCTTTTTCTTGGCTTTTCCGTTCTTTTTTCTTTTATTTTTTATTTGCTTTTTTATTGTTTGCGATGGGCACAGGTGGCTGACGACTAAACGTTTGGCCATGGAACAGGGGAATGACAGTGTGGAAGTGGAGAGGTGCGCCGAGGAATCATCGTCGAAGTGATCGGAAGTGGATGAGGTTTATTCCGATGTTGTTGCTGATGCTGCTGTTGCTGTTGCTGTTGCCCTCGTCGGGGGGAGGCTGTCGAACAATGCAAATTGCATGAATGAATGCCATTTTGCATTTCATTTCAATGCCCAGCACCCACCCCTGGGCCCTGGGCCATGGGAATGGCATTGGTGAACCTGAACCCGGGACCACTGCACTGCATTCTGTTTTTCTTTTGATTAAATCAAATGCATAAAATGTTTTCAATTCAATCAGAAAAAGGAAAACCCAACAGCAACAACAACAACCAGAGCGGTGCAAGAACAAATGGTAAAGACCAGCCTTCGGGCGCGGGACCCTTTGAATACCCTTTCTTTTTCAACAATTACTAAAGGCTGGTCTCTTGGGGTTAAGAATATTGAGATTATTACTTAACATGAAATGTGTTTTAAATTAAAACTATTAATTTTAATTATTTGTATTTAATAGAAAGTACTTGTAATTAACATGAATTCCTTATTATACATATCAGCTTAATTAATTACTTGAATATTATGGAAAGTATTCGACTTTTTAAATAAAAGTCACATTAAAATCATTTCTTTGATTTATTAATAGTGGAATTAAATATCATTTATAATATTTATAAGAATATATTAAATTTTACATTTAACTATTTATTTATTAGTATTATAATCATTAATTCATTAATATAAACTTTGCAAAAATGACTTACAATACTTATATTCTATACAAATTATTTGAATTTTCTCTAAATAAACAACCTAAATAACCTTCATTTGATTCAATAAGAAAGGAAATAAATGAATATTTTTTATAATATTAAAAAAAATATATTTAATTAAATATTTTATAATGTTTTAAATAAATGTCCCTTTTTTTATAAAATATATGCTATAAAATAATGTTTCCCGTTAATTTGATTTATTTACACGCTATTTTTTATAATTACGCTAGCCTTACGAATAGCTTCCATGGCAAATTCTATCAATTAATGCCACCTGTCTATATCTTGTGCACTTCAAAAACAACAGGCACACCTTGGCTATAAGGTGGGTAAAGTCCAATTTCAAGATTTCATTAGAATGTAATTAGTTTAAAATTTGAATACAAGCAAACAGGTTTCCCTGACGAAATAGGTCACCTAATTTTGCATAAAATGTGTTTCATTTCACATGTATTAAAAGAAAGTCAAAGCTATCTGACTTGAGAACATTTCTTTATAAATCCCTTGATAAATAAATAACCAAAATTAAAATAATAATAATAATAACCCAAAGAGAGTACAGAAATCAATGATATCGGCTATTAAAGGGCAAATTGTGTCTGCACAAAAAAAAAATGTGAGTGCAGAAATGAGTAGAGAATCGAATGCACAGCCGTCCATTCTTTTTCTTGTTGGTTTTCATTTTTTTTAATTTGTGCAAAGTTTTCCGTCTCTTTTTTTACACACATGTGGTCTTTTTTTCCATCCTTTTTTGTTGCCAGCATGAGTGTGTGTGAATCTAGCTTTTTAATTAATTGCACTAACATTGCCCACAGCAACCAAAAGCCACCTCACACCACCTCTTGCCCCTCTGCCACCCCCTTTTGTTAAGCTTTTTTGTCGTTCTTTTTTTGTTGAATTTTTTTGTTCTGTTTTTGATTTGATAATCCAACAATTGTTGTTCAAGTTCAAGGCCCTCCGAATGGTCTTTGATTCGTGAATTAACTTTGCCCGCTTGTTTTGTTTTATTTGTCGTTTTGTTGATTTCATTTTGATTTATTTTTGATGGCAATATATACGCGTATGTGATGATCATTTAATGGGTTAAATATTCAAATTGATGCACATTAATTCCTAGTACTTAGTTACTTTAGTTTGTATTTCAATGTAATAATATATATAATATATAAGCATTTATAATAAAATATATATATATTATTTTTGTTTGATTTATTTTATATAAAAATTATTTTTTTTCCAATAGCTTGGGAATACATTTGGAATATTACAACAAGAAGGAAAGCTACTCTCTACACCTCTATATATTTATATATATTTTCAAGAATCATTAATTCAATCCACTTGACCCTCTGGCGTTGCAACATCAAGCCTAGAAGTTGTACAACAAAGCACAATATTTTAAGGTTTATCAATAGCATCGGAGTTAAACAATGTTTTATAAATATAATTTTGTTGAAATTAATTCAATTTTGTGGAAATTAATTATCTATAAAAAAAGGATAGCAATATTTGGAAGGCTCCAGCCGGAACTCAAACCCAGGACTAAAGGGAAAAAAGCAACTAACCATTTTAAGAGAGCAAAAGCGCGATAGAATTAGGCCACTTTATTGCATATTGATATTTATTTATTTAAATTTCTTTGTAAACTATTGTATAAATTTACCAACTTACAGCTTTAATGCACTTCAAATAATTGACGTATTTCTGGCATATATTAAACATTAAGATAAGTAAAATTTGAATCCAAATTTGGTGTCCTTTTCTATTTGTTTTTTTTAGCATTTTCTTGATGCTGCTGTTCGCTGTATTGTCACCCCTAAATGCCTCCCAAAACCCCCCAACTATTGCCGTGTCTTTGTCTCTGTCTCTCATTGGAAGGCGCCAACATAATCAGGATAACAAATGAGATCCTTGTCGACAGTTGTTTGCTGCTTTTGTGTCAGTGGCATCGTCATCATCATCATCATCATCATCATAATGGTGGTGCTCCTGTCAACGTCTCTTTCTGCTTTTCTGCCTGACGCTCTACATTGTTATTGTTATTATTTTTGCTGCCTTTATGCAATGTTTTGATTAATTTTTGCCGCAGCCATCTTGGGTCTCCGCCCCCCCTTGTTCTCCACCCCTGAACCCACACCACTAACCCAAAAGACCCCTCCTCTCCGCCTTGACTCCCCGCGCGTGCATTTGCTTGACTGCATTTTCCTAGCTGCCTCTGACTCTGGCTCTTGTGTGCACTTGGCGAAAAATTTAAAACAAAAAAAATTGCCAAAAATGAATTGAGAGAGGTTACCACTTAATAAATATTAATTATTTCGATTTTTAATTAAAGCAAATATCAGTTGCCTATTTATTATATTATTCCATAAAATTTAATTACAAATGTCCATAAAAGACAATTTTTCTGCAGACTCGATAAGGGTTACGAAGGAACCCCTCATTTCTGGTCCTGCCTTTCACGCTTTCGCTTTTGCTGGACAGAAATTTTTTCCCTCTCTTGCAATTTTTTCTCGCTATTCGGAAAGTTTTTTTGCACTGGCAACTCTCTTTTTGCTCTTTTTTCTATGATTTGCTTGAAATGTACAAGTATTTCAGCAACAGCTACTTGTTAGATTTACTCAGAAGCGAACGAGAGAGTTACCTTTGCAGCTCTGTAAGAGATCTTTGTATTTTTTCTCTCCCAAAAAAACCTATCAAAGGTTCACAAATCAGTTTACCTTATAGGAAATGTTATTTTTTAAGTTGCCTATTGATAAAGTTTCAGTGACTTGGTTGATAATAACAAGGCTTAAATCATTCCAACATCGTTTCGTCAGGAATAAGCACATCGATTCCAGTAAACATTTTTCCAAACTATATTATTTTACTATACCTTCTACTCAATTTCCAATTCCAATTTTAATAAAACAAAAACAGCCATGGATCTAAAAAGTTCGTCGTCGAACCACTTCATCAGCAGCTTGAAGCGTAGTTAGTCAATATTTTTATTTTCAATATTCGCTACTCGGTCTGTTGTCAAAATTCGAATACGCTTTTACCACGCTGTACCCTGCAGGTGACCTTGCACTGCAAATCTCTGTCCATTCGGTGCGCCAGCTGAAAGAGGCAGTAAATCGGTTAACGAAAAAGAACTTTAACCTAAAGCTGCGCAACTTTGCATTGGAGGAGGACAAGCGGGGCTCTTTTTCGGATTTCCTTCAGCGGTCCAACTCCAACACGAAACTCGAGGAAGAACTGGTAAATACACGACGGGACTTGAAGGTTCTCAACATGGACACCGAGGGTCTCCGAAATACGATTTCCAAGCTCTACCACATGGAAATATAAATTTAAAGACTAGAATAAAGGGTTTTGGAGAAGGAGGCAATATTAAATGAAGCCGCCCTGATAATATCAGCATATCAGGACGAAAACTTCAAGTCCGAGATGTTTGTAAAGGGAATTCGAAAGCTGTTTAAGTCCTATGATGTAAATTTTAAGCCATAATATGGAATATGGAATATTTTTTATACATTCTATCTGTAACTTAATTTTTTCCTTATTAAACATTCAATTTCCTGTTAATTATTGCCTTGGTATAAAATGTAGCTTTAGCTTTCTCAGTGTAAGAGAGATCAAGGATGTTCCTTAGCTATTGTAACTTTCCTTGCATTCCTGTTTTATGTTATTTTTGTAGATCCTCATTTTTCCAATCTTATCCTTAATATAGCTTATATCTATCGATTAGTTTGCTTATTGCTACACGCTTATCGATAATTTTATAACAAAGCGGTTACACTAAGACGCTTAATATAAAATATGGTGTTTACACTAAAAACTCTTTATAATGATATTCTACTTAAAATTTTATAAAAGTTTCTATTATTTGCCACACAAAATTAAAATTTCTTACTGTGTGCTTGTTGGGGCAAAGAGAAAAATGCGAGATAAAGGAGGGATGGCGGAGGGTGACTGCTTCCGACTGGTGCTGATGATGGGCGTGGAATAGACGTGGTTGTTTTGTTTAGTAGTTTTATGGTCTCAACTCGCGGTAAACAATGAAAAATCCTGTCGCTGTTCATTGTCTCGAGTCGAAAAACTTGCGAGACGAGAACAAAAATACAGAAAATATGGGGAAGAGGGTGAGGAAGTAAATATAACCAGAGACAGAGATACAAAAAAAAATAAACAGAAAAAGGCTAGAAACATGGGGACTTCACATTGCTAAGATTTAATAAATCAAGATGGCGGCGGCAGGGCATATCTCCAAGGATAACGAGATAAATAGGAAGAACTACAAACAAAAATTATAGTTTTCAATGGTAGTTCTTTAAAAAACTCTTTGGAACTGAAGTCCCCAAAGAAATAACCAATTGAGACCATAGACAAAAATGCATATTCATTATATAAAACTCTGTTTTGTTCATTTAATTAAATTAAAATATTCCCCATATATGTATGTATATCTGCTAACCCCTTTTTATTGTGGCCAATAAATTTTCGGCACATCGCAACTCAATCAAAATCGAAATCAAAATCAAAATGCATTTGCATTATTGCACTTTTCGACTGCAGGAGGCGCGGCAATGCAAATGCAATCAATATAATTGATGCAACATCCGATTCTGCGGCTTCCAGTCTCCACTTCCCCTCGCCTCGACCCATTTCCATTGAGACGACCAGCAAAAAATGAAAAGGATCTACTATATATACACATATTGGTATTTGTGCATAAATTCCCATAATACTTTATAATTTACAAAATTGATTTTGACCAAAATGAATGCGAATAATTGCTTTGCCTTTGATTAATGCGGCAACTCCAATAGCTGAAATATTCATTAAAATAATGTTATACATTTATATATTATTATGTATTTTAGTTTATTAATGATTTAAACTTGGAGGTTGCTTGAGAAGTAAAGAAAACAAGAAATCTGTATAAGAAAGCCTCAACCATCAAAAAGTAGACTATACTTTTGGCTTACTAAACTATTGGAAAACACTAGGGAATTTTATTGGTCGGGACACAAGAAATACATATTTCAAGGCAGGAAGTACACAAAAGGTTGTAGTTTTTAAACAATAAACATGAAACTTTAATTTAAAACAGTAAACAAATTTATTAGGATAATTTATTTTTGGTGTTGATGCACATAAACATAAATTACATTTTGATAACAAGAAGATTATTTACCAAATTAATAAATTTGTATTATACCTTTAAACCTTTTAATTTTCCAAAGTATTAATTAATTAGAACTACTCTCAGCTAGTGCAAATAATGATTTGAAATCTATTCATAATTTATGCTGGAAATAAAATCAAAGAAACTCCTCAGGAATAAAAAAGAAAATGTAGAATTCGAATATCAGTCAATAAATAAAATCTTATAATCTTAAAAAAAAAACAATATTTTAGTTTAATTAAGTTTCATTCCCATTTTCATTTTACACCCAGTCATAATTTGCACTTTTCCATAAAGAAAATAAAAAATCTCAGCCCAGAATTAATTCCCAAACCAACTTAGCCCGATGCAATTTCCTTTGTCATCTGTCTCTCACTTGTACTGTACCCACTTTTCCCGCTTTTCCCCATTTTCCACATGCTCCTGCTGCATGTGGCATGTGGCAAATTAGCGCTGAATGTTAACATTTGCCCACATTGTTGCGTTGTGTTAATGCATTTTAATTTTCCTTAGGAACCTTCGTGACAGGAGGAGCGTCAGCGTACGCCGGCGGGAAAAGGAGAAGGAGAGTGAGTGTCCACACACACACAAACAAGGCCTTACATTTTGACAGGATCACAGGGATACAAGACGGAGCGAACTCACACGCGCACAGAGACACAAAAGGCGTTACATTTTCACATTGCACACACTCCGAAGGAGTTCTTATACCAAAAATATATTGTACTTTACTCACATTTCCTCACATACAAAAAACACAAAAACTAAAAAAAAATTAAGTTACAAAAAAATTAAATATAAATTAAAATCTTCTTGTTGCCAAAAAAAATTAAATTAAAAATGTAAACTCCTTGGAGTAAGGTAGCAAAAAAAAAAAATGGTTTCTTCTATTGTTATTTTAAGGCAGCAACAAAAAATATATATAAAATTGATCGTTAATTAAAAATTAGTACAATGCAAAAACAAATAAAAAACAATCAAAAACTCCATGAAATAACCCACGTTGTTATATTTAAAGACACAAAAGAAGTAAATAAAACTTTCTCATATTCTCATATTCTATTAAAAATTCTTGTGTCCAAAAAAATTAAAATTAAAAATGTTCACTTACACTCCTTGGAGTAAAGTAGCAAAAAAATTGAATTATTATTTTAAGTCAGCAAACAAGTATACAAGACGAATCGAAAACAAAAAGGAAAACTACACCGAACTGAATTTTTTAGTAACATTTAAATTTACACACAAAAATTGTTGATAACACTTTCTCACTTCTTGAAGACTTTACAAAAAAAACTCTACAAACCCAGTACAAAAACTGAAAAAAAAAAGTTTAATTGCCGATATTGTTAAAATTGGTAGTAAATATAAAATTAGTATAATGCAACAACGAATCAAAACCTAAAACAACATCGAACTGCCCATTTTGTTATATTTAAAGACTGGCAAAAACAAATTGTAAATAATACTTTTATAAACATACAATAATTGTCCTATAGTGTAACATTTTCTGACACATCACAGCAATTCTAGAATATAATGTAAAATCGAAAACGTTGCACTCTGCAGTATGTTTTATTTTTTAAATAGATGGATATACATTTATATTATTTTAAGTTAATATAAATTTGTGTGTAGGATTTCCTAAATATGTTAGATTTTCGTACTTCAATCAACAATTTTTAATTTATTTCCAAAAACAATATTTTGCTTATAAAATCTATAGTAGAAAATAAACAAATATTTTAAAAATATATTTTTAATAAAATATGTAATATATTTATCCATTTTGAAGTTGGAATTATGTAGTCCATCGTGGGATCGCATTGGCCTGTGGTTTTTCCTACTGCGCTCTTGTAGTATGTCTTGTCATGTTGTTGCTGCTGCTGCTGCTACTGTTTTTTTTTTTTTAATTACTTTTTTTTCCAACTCATTTTCTTTTGTGAAATGCAACGGGGCTCTGACTGATGCCGAGTCCTTGCTGGTTGAGTTGAGTTCCAGGATGCAGTGGTTTGTCGTCCTCGCCGTCATCGCTGCTGCTGCTGCTGTTGCTGTTGTTTTTGCTTCGCTGCATTTTCAGCATAAATTCAGTTTCATCATCCTGTTCTCCTCCCAAGGACACCGAAAGAAAAACACTCTTAGAAACGCTGAGAGGCTCCAGTAAAAAATTAAAGAAGTCAGTAACTAATTTTTATATATATTTAAAGAGAACATATTTTATAGACAATAATAAATATAAAAAAATACAACACATTTTTTACAAAGCAATTAACATAATCGCATGGTAATAATTTTTATTTTAACATTCTCTTCTTTAGCCCCAAAAAGTAGGCAATAAAATATGGATGCTGTGGTACAATGCGACGTATACGTAATTTTTAATTTAAAAATATATTGAAAGTTATTTAAGGAGATTTAAACGAAACAGCTAATTACCGCAATTAAATAGTTTATTTATTATTTATTTATTCTTGTTTTTTAAATTATCTCCCTTTGTTTTATTTTTTGTAATGCATTTTTGTTTATCTCCTTTTAGTTCATCTCCACTGACAGACAGCTGTCATGGGCGCCTACTGAGCCCCCCTCTCTGCCAGCCACCTCTTTTAGTATATTTTACATTTTCACCCCTCGCTCTCCCTCCCCCCTCACTTACCCCTCGCGTCCCTTCCTCCCCCCGGGCAAAATGACATTGTGACTATGCAATTAGTATTATGAGAAATATTTTCTCATGTTGTTTTAACATTTTTTTTCAGCATTTCCCCCATTTTCCTCCTAGACCACGCCCCCGTTTTAGTCATCCCCTAGTTCCCGCCCAGCACGGTGTGCTTTTGTGTGGCGCTGATTATAATTTTTGTGTTTTTCTTCTGTTTTTTGTTTTTTTTTTCACCCTCTCTGGCGTGCAAAAAATGTAATTAACTTAATGATTTTCATAAGCGAGTGCCGCCGCCAGGTGGGAGCAGTGGGGCGGTGGAAAAGCTGGCGCATTATTGGGGCAATTAAAATGATTACAAAATGCAACAGAGAGAGAGAGAGAGGATAAGGGGTTAATAAATAAAGAAATTAATAAATACCGGTAATATTTCTGGACCTAGTTTTATGTGTAATTAATATGCTTATGGCATTGGAGAAAAAACAAAACAAAACAAAACAAAATGATAACTCAACCTCTCAATTTTTGCACCGCCTTTTGTTTTTTTATGCTTATGGTTTCGCGCCAGGACCTGCCCAAGTTTCAGCCAGCGGGTTTTCTTTTTTGTCCCTGTTCCCTTTTTTGTGTGTTGTTTTGCCTTCTTTTTTTCCCTCTCCAAAATGCTTGTTCTGCTGTACACCGGCATTGACAAATCATAATTAAAAATTCCAATTAACTAGCGTCTTTGGCGGCAAGGAGAGACAGCAACAAAAGTGCACAAAAAAACACATAAAAACCTTCCGAATTCACCCACTAACGTCATCATCATTTCTTCCGCCGCAGGGAGTTTCGTTGTATTTTGTCTCAACTTCATTGTGTATTATTCAAACGAATATTTGGAAATTGATTCCATCAGCCACAGCATCCTGTTCACTTTCATCAGCCTTTTTGAGGGATTTTCCTCGAGGCGATGATTTTAATATTTATATTTCATTCTTTAATCCTTGAAGAATTCAATTGATA
This sequence comes from Drosophila burlai, assembly GCA_008042655.1. Classification (NCBI taxonomy): domain Eukaryota; kingdom Metazoa; phylum Arthropoda; class Insecta; order Diptera; family Drosophilidae; genus Drosophila; species Drosophila burlai. The sequence continues at coordinate 22,207 of VNJT01000605.1, read as the reverse complement.
GATTAATAAGTTTATAAATTGCTTATACACTTTCAGCCTATTATTTGTATACCCTTGCAGGGTATTATAATTTTAGTCAGAAGTTTGCAACGCAGTAAAGGAGACATTTTCCTAATCAGCATCAAAATCCCAGTTGATTGACTGTTCGTCTAAATCCATCCAAATGAAACTTTTCAGATAGTCTTCTATATATTTTCACGACGACTGTTTATATAGCTGCCATAGGAACAATCAAATAATTTAAAACAAAATTATAACATCGCCTCTTTTCAACAAAATTGAGACAATTTTTATGTAATGTTTTAGATTTATTTTAAAATTTCGGTATTTTATGAAAATTGGTCTACTATATATTATAGCTGCCATAGTAATGTTCGGTAAATTAATTGAACAAAAGTTCTTAATGTCGCTGTTTTTAACATACATTTATCTGCTCAGAGGTGTAGCTATTTTATATTTTTTCAGAATTTGGGTTTTAATTTTATGCAAATCGGATATATTATCATCGGTAAATGTTAAAAACGATTTTTTTTGTATGTTTAAATGTTTTATATAAATCCTGTTAGTTTTACTTTTCATTTGATCAAATTTGATTAATTTATAATGATCCAATTGTAAGCTGCAAGAGTATACAAACTTCGGCTTGCCGAATTTAGCTTCCGTTTTTCTTTCTTGAACATTTTAAGGTCAATTTTTATTCACATTTGAGAATTGAATTTGAGAAAATCACAAGAAAAAGGATAATGACAAAATACTTAAAGAAAGCTAAGCTGTGACTGCGACATGTTTTAATGATAATACCCAAAGATCTCGTCTTGTTATCATTTTATAATTCGTGTAATTATAATATTTGTTATTATTGTTATTTATATGCATTAGTTTGAACTCAAGAAACTCCGATATTGCAAGTTTACAAGGATTTACAAAATGTATACAATTAATTCTACTTTCACAAAATAAACGCTTCCTAAACTAAATAACTTTATAAATATATCTTTATTAAAAGCTTATACATATTTTGTTTTATAAAAAAATAAAAGTCCTTTATTTTTATAAGAAGTTCATAAAAGTAAACGTAATTACGTTACGTGCTTCTTCAAAACCAACAAATAGAAAATTGACAAAAAAATCGTTGCCTACTTTACAGAGTCAAATCTGACGAGACGCCATTTTGCTTTTGCGTTGCCTTATTTTGTCTGCGGCATATTGAATCAAACTAGAAGTATATTCGGAAAGTGGATGTTTTAATACCCTTTACTGTAGTAGCGATAAGATATGTATAGTTATGAGGATGTAAAAAAATTGAGATTTATAGTAAATAGCAGTAGTAAAAATTATTAATAAAAAAAAATATACATATATTAAAATAATATTATAAAATGTAATATAAAGATAAATATAATCCGCTTCAGTACGACTACATCCAATATTACTATTAGAAAAGTTTCATTTGGAATGTTCTAAAAGTAAGAGACTAACTAGTCCACGTACAAACAAAACGGGAAATCGTAAACGGTTAGATCGAATTGGGTACTGATCAAGAATGCGTATAATTTATAGTCTTTGACATCTTACTTCCTCATAAAATTATAATTTTGTTGAAAGGGTATAAGAGGTAAATAAAAGGCAACACAGGAGGGAAAAGCCGAAGGAGAGAGGACAACAGAGACTTGAGGAAGAAGAGGAGCGCGCTAAAATAAATAATTACCAACGGCATCAGAATGCGAAAGAGCGAGAAGCTAGACAACAATGGAGCTCACTCGCTCACCCTCACACACACATACACTATCAGATAGACTCGCACACACGGGCAAAGTGAAAGACCAATCAGCGCGACAAAACAATGGACACACACACACAAGAGCACCGCCAGCAAGAGAGTAAAAGACCGAAAGAGAGTGAGAAAAAAATAGAGAGAGATAAAGAGGATAAGTGGGTGGGAAAACTCCTCGCTCAGGTGGAAAACGCGTTGCCTAATGAATTCCAACAACAACAGCAACAGGAAACAACAAGGCGAAACAACAACAAGCGCATAACAGCACGGCATCAAATTACAAAATTAAAAATGGCGCCGAGGGAATGCCGGAAAGAAAGAGACAGAAAAAGAGAGCAGGAGCAAGAGAAGAAGATAAAATATTATAAAGCAAGAGCAGAAGAATGTCACAAAAATTGTTTAAAAGTTAATTAAATAGCATAAATATGTATACATATTAACGCAAACATGTTTAAGGCAATTAAAATGTATTTACATATACATATATTATGTATGTGCACGAATTCTTCTGATTAAAAAAAATAGCTTTAAAATTTAATAAATTACTAATGAAAAATAAATCAAAACAAACTTCTTTAACCCTCTCATGCCCGCTGTGGTTTTAACTACCGTTATTTTACATTTTTTGTTTTGTACCTTTCGCAGAAATATAGCTACAAGTGTTCAGTTAGCTTATAGCTGATTGTTAGATAGTCAGCTGTTCACGCGTTCAGTTAGTAGCTATTCTCCCGAGATCGTAGTTGACCAACCTGTTGTGCAAACAAACGTGATTTAAAAAAAAAATTAAAAAACATTAAAATAATTGCTTTGTTTTATAACCAAGTTCAACAACTAAATAAAGAAAGGTAAGAAAATATTTGAAAATTAAAAAAAAAAATAAATGTATTATAAATATGTAACACTATTTCCCAATATTGCGTATACGCAACATCGTGTAGCTCTTGAACAAAGACACCTAGGACATTGAAAAATGTTTCTGTGGATATTGAGCTCAACTTGTTTAGCCGCGCCCATTTTAATTCGGACATGAGAGGGTTAAAAAGCGGACAGCTTGGGCAAGCAACATTCATCACTTCAATATGCATATAGCTAACTTCCAATTCACAGCTAGAACCTGTTGGGAATTTTTAGTGCAACCTAAATGCGCCTATACCGAAAAGGTATATTTTAATCTTTTATGTTTCAAAATAAAGAATTTTGGTGGATTTTACTATTATTTTCCTTTTCAGTTACTGATTTTAGGAACGGTGGTGTATGTATGTCAACTATCTGATCAATGGAAAAAGACAGAGATGGTTATGGAGGCATATAGAGAGAGAAAGATTGACACATCGAGAGATAGAGATGAAAACAGAGAGAAAGATTAAAAAAAAAGTGAAAAAGAGTGGGTTAGAAAGAAAGATCACTTCACACTGGAAGTGAATAGGAGACGAAGATAGGGGAAAAAGCGATAGGGAAAACAAAGATTATAGCTGATCTTGGAAAAAATTATAACAAATGTTCATATCTCAAAGAATGTGAATACATGAATTATGATACCTAAGTTAAAAAATAGTCAAATTAAATTTGTTTTCATTTCAATTCTCATATTTTATGATTAGACAAACCGAACCGTTCCGACTATGTACTAACTAGAAAACTAGGAATATACAGTTTACGAAACGAAACTTAAACTCACTAAACTGTTTATATTTTTAAGGGAAACGTATAGGTAAAGAATAAATTATATTTGAAAAAATTATTCGATGTGTTTAAATAAAAATGTAATATTAGGGAATAGTATTAGTTGTAATAGAAGGTTATTGTAAATTATTAAAGATTAATAAATAGATTACTGAATAATAATTAATTAATTACTTTATACAACCGGAAATGTCTGTTCAAAGCGATGCAAAATCTGACTAAAACCATAGTACACTCACTCCTAAAAGAACTATTTTAGTCTGCAAACGAATCCTTAAAACGATAATAATTTGTATATAATTCTGCTTAATAATAAATTTAATACTACATATAATTAATATATGATATATATGATAACTCCTTTACCGACTTAAATCAAAGGTGTTCCAGATTGTAATACTTTTAGAAACCACATCTCAGTCAAATTTTTGTATAATTATATACCTAAATAACTCTGTTAAAATACCAAACTCTAAAAACAATGCCAAACTTTCAAAAGTTTGAAATAATTTGCATGCGCCTGTCAACGTCACGACTCGTCAGGTCCTTATTCCTGTTATCCTGCTACAACCTCACACATACAATCCCCCCACTCACAGACATTAGCAACATCAGCACTCACACAAGGACATCTGGTCTCGCTTATGATTGGCCTGTGTGCCAAATGGGAAGCAAATGAAATAAAGCAACCGACAAAAGCAATGGCAGGTGGCGAACGAGGGGGGTGGCGCCAGGGGGTGGGCCACGCCTATTCTTCATAAATAATAAATAAATATAATTTCCAGCGCAAGCGCAGCGCAAAAAAGAAGTAAAGGAAGGCAAAAACAAAACACAATGCCAAGCAAATGAGAAAATTACATCCCTTCATTTGTTTAACACACACACACCGGGAGGGTGAGAGGAAGCGGCAAGGCTTTGTTTTCTCCCTCTCTCACCTTTTTAAGCTCCCTTCTCCTCTGCTCCTGCACCTGCGTCTTCTTCATCATCAGCTGTGGTGGCAACCTCATTTCCTCCTGCGCCCTTTGTCCTCCTCTTCGTCCTTCTGTCCACTATGTACGTGTGTTGGTGTGTATGGAGGGTGTTGCCTTATTGTTATTGTTTCGCTGCCGCAGTTGACGTCGCTGCCAGCGTCTCTGTCGGCAGCATTAAGTGATTTGAATTTTATTATTTACACAGGTACATTTCATATACAAAGCAAAACGGAAACAGTGGGACCATAAGCGTAAGATTCGCAATAAGTGTGAACATGCCGGCTTAAAAAGAACAAATAAATAAATTTAATTTATTAATAATAAATAAAAATATTGAACAAGTAAATATAAAAAGAAAAGACATTCTATTCAGGAAATATCGTTTATATCTATCATATTTTTACTCATCATAAAATATATTACTAAAATTATTATTACTGTATATTTAATATTATTAACACAAGGTTTTAATTATAGAAAGAAAAAATTATTTAAGAAACTTTTGAAGCTTTTATCCAGAAAGTATTCTGTAGCTGCGGCTTATACTCAGTGATTTCTGGGGAGAAAACGAGGCCGAGGCACTTGAGGGGCCCCTCAGCAAGCGAGCATTAACAATTAGCACTTGCACTAAAAATCCCAACTTGTTCTAGAGTTGAAGTTGTACTTATTAACTAAGCTCGTTTTCTCAATTTAATAAAAAATCTCATCCTTTGGAGAACTTTGGCTATCCTTGTGTTTTATCGGCTAGACAAAGTGTTCCTTGTAAGCAGCTCTGCTAAAAATAAAGTTTTAATTATATTTTAAAAACTGTATAATTAATATTTAATTATCAATTAGTATTTATATATTTGTAATTAATATTTTCTAAATAACAAATTCTATAAAATCAAGACACTGTTACAGAAATGCATACAACCGCAGTGCAGCGTATCCTTTACTTTCCTTCTCCCACTCCCTCTCCCACTCTCTCTCACACACACACACACCACGTTTATGAGGTTTTTGTGCTTGTGCCGTAATTTAACGAAGTCAAAACGAGAAAACAATAAGCAAGCCGAACAGCGGCAAAAACAAAGCCAGGCGGCAGCCGAAAGCGAAACGAGCGAGGCAACAACGCACAGCAGGCAGCGTGGAAGAGCGAGCGAGAAGGCGAGAGCCCAGCATTCGGAGGCTGCGCAGCGTTAGAGGGAGATGACAGCAGCAAGAGAGAGCAGGATAGAACGATTCCACAGTGACTTCCAGAGTTAATTGCAAAATACAAATTGAATATGTGTATTAAATACGATTAATGATTAAAAATCATTTTAAAATGTATAATTTTTAATTAAATAATATATATTTATAATTTCAAAAACAACTAGACTTGACCACAATCAACAAGTAAGTCGGTCCCCTTTAAACTCTGATTAGCTTTGGGTGTCGCTTGTGCGAGTGTGTGAGTCTCTAATTACGCTAAACTGTAAATGGACGAGTTGCACACACCCACACTGGTGCACCTCGCACACACTCACATCCCCACACAAATACATATGTACACACATATATTAGCCAGAGTCCTTTATAAAAGCCACAGGATGCTGCCCGCATTTCCACAGTCGCTGGCCGAACGCTCAGCAAAAAGGAACTCTGTTTCTCTGCTCTTTTAAGCTCACGGAACGATTTTTTTTAATAAGTGGCGCCAACTTGATTGGGATTAATTTTTGAAACTAAAGTTTTGGGAATAAAGAAATAAAACAGAAAACCATTTTTTTGTTAAGTGAAAAGTGAGTGAAAACTAGAAATTATTATTAAATAATACAAGAAATAAAAACATCAATAAAAATTTAAAAAAAAAATAAAATTAATAGCAGAATATTGAAATAATATAAAAAAAAAACACACAAACAAGATATTTTTCAATAACAGAATATTTGAATAAAATAAATACAACAACTTTTGAACGTGATATTTTTCAATAACAAAATACTGAAATATAATAAATGTAAAAAACAAATATTAAAAATGTAAGCAGTAAAAAAAAAATCAATAGAAATAATACATTTTTTAATGTAACTAAATTCGCATGGAATGCATTAGATTAACTAAGAAAATGTAATTTAATTCCCTTCAAAATAGATCGTAATATATACTTTTTTAATGAAATTCAAGTTTTTATCTTAAGTTATAATTATGAAGTAACAACACAATAAAGTACAAATAAAAACTTAACAAAATTTAAAAAGAAGCTTAAAAATACATAAACACCTAATTCAAATTACAAAAAAAAAAATAACAAATACGTATTTTAATTAATAAGAGAAACTACATTTTATTGAATGTAACTAACTTCTCAATGAAAAATTGTTGTATAAGTAAATAAATTCTTTGCAGGAAAGATTGTAATATATAATTTATAAACTAAATTAAAGTTTTTATTATAAATTATAAATTTAAAACAATAAGTTAAAGTAATTATACAACTCTCCAAGAAAAAAATATATATAAATGATTTTTTTTAGCTAAAAAACACACCTTTAAGAAGACAATACTTTTAAAGAAGCAATAAACAAATTAAAAGCAAAATACCCTAATTCCAATCACAAAAAATATAACAAATACAAGTTAATAAACTTATTACTTAAGTACTATAAAACCAATTTTGATTATATTAACACAACAACAAAAATTGAATTTTAATTTATAAAAAAAAATAGCACATCAAAAAACATGGCTGGTCCATTTATATCGCCGCTGCCCGGCGATTTGCTAACGGAGTACATGTTCGGCCGGAGGCGACAGCGCCGGAACCGCACGACCTTCACCCCCCAGCAGCTCCAGGAGCTGGAGGCCCTGTTCCAGAAGACCCACTATCCGGACGTATTCCTGCGCGAGGAGGTGGCCCTGCGGATCAGCCTCAGTGAGGCGCGCGTTCAGGTGAATGCTTTTGAGGCAGAGATCAGGCAAAGTATCCAACCAGTTACAGATGCCGCAATTTTCCACTTGGGAATAACTAGCAACTGCATTTCTCAGCAGGACTAATTGATTTCATTTTTGTAATATTTGTGAATTATTATCCGTAGGTTTGGTTCCAGAATCGCCGGGCCAAGTGGCGCAAGCAGGCGAGGCTGCAACTACTCCAGGATGCCTGGCGGATGCGCTGCCTCAGTCTGGGCACGCCCCCCGTGATGGGCGGCGGCGGAGCAACGGGAGCGGGATCAACACCTGGACCTGGCAACCGACCGGGCAGCCAAGCGCCCGAGAATCTATCTGCCGGCAAGGACTCCGACATGTCGGAGGTGAACAATGGACACACCCCAGGCAGCTTCACCATGATGCATCCGGCATTCCAGCAGCAGCAGCAGCAACAGCAGCAGCAGCAGGGTCAAGGGCAAGGACAAGGCCAGGAACAGGAGAAGCTATCAAAGACCTACACGGAACTGAAGCTCTACAAGGCGACACCCGGCCATGCCCAGATGGAGCTGGGCGGAATGGCTGCTTTGTCCGGGCACTCCGATGAGGGATCCGATGGCTCTGACTCCGAGGAGATTGATCTCACCTCCGGCGCCTGCATTGACTTCTCCCAGAGCAGCAAACTCCAACAGCAGCAGCAGCAGCAAGGAGCTGCGGGGGCAGCGGCAGCGGCGGCGAACGGTGTTCTGTAGATTCAGGATATAGCTACAGATAACTCACATGCGTACAGTGGTCCCCAATTTATAAATTTATTTAAATATTATTTTAAATTTATATTTATTATTACAAAATTGCAATCCGAATTTCTCGGCCTATGTACATAAATATGTATGCATTATCTTATAATCATGATATACATATCTTTTAAAATGTTTACTATTTTAATTTATTTATCTTAATATCTGGGTTTCTAATATCTTCCACATTTGATCATTTAGAATTTAGATTATTTATTTAATATTAAGTTTAATTTGTTAACCTCTGTGTGCACTGAGAATAATATCATAAACATTCTCACGTCGAGTGACTACTGTACTTATATAAATGGCGGTGTATATAACGGACAATTAATGGGCATTTTATTTAATCATTTACATCTCTGTGTATGGATTTTTGTTTAGCAATAATAAAAAAAAACAATTAATGTAAAAACAATCTGAATAATGTAACTTTGGGAAGCCGAAGCTTGTACATCCTTGAAGTTTGCCATTGGATAAGGGGAAAGTATTTGAAATCTTGAAGCTAAGTCATGATAAGTAGCTATAAAAACCTTTATTTCTCATTCGGAAAGATTTTCTGTCTTGTTATACCCTTGCCAGGGTATTATAATTTTAGTCAGAAGTTTGCAACGCAGTGATGGAGACATTTCCGACCCTATAAAGTACATATATTCTTGATCAGCATCAACAGCCGATTCGATCTAGCTATATCCGTCTATCCGTCTGTCCGTCTGTCCGTCCGTTTCTACGCAAACTAGTCCCTCAGTTTTAAAGCTATCTAAATGAAACTTTGCAGATAGTCTTCTATATGCTCTCACTACTATATATGTCGGAACGGGCCGGATCGGACGACTATAACTTATAGCTGCCATAGGAACAATCGGAAATTTTTGAGAAAATGACAATAATTTTCAACAATTTTCAACATATTTTCAAATAATTTGGGATATGGCCATTTTGTATTTTTCTAGAATTTCGGTTTTAATTTTATCAAGATCGGACTACTATATCATATAGCTGCCATAGGAATATGTATATCAATTAATTTATTTTGAAAGCTTTGTTGCTAGCAACATTTAGTTGTTGCTCAACATTTTTCAATGTCAACATGTTTCGCTCAACATTTATAGAATCTAAGAACACGCGAAAGCGAAAAGGACCGCAATCCTTAAATATACAAAATTTTAAATACTTACTGCAAGAGTATTTAAACGTCGCGTTGCCGAAGTTAGCTTCCTTTCTTGACATGACCATTTTGTATTATTCCAGAATTTCGGTTTTAATTTTATTCAAATCGGACCACTATATCATATAGCTGCCATAGGAATAAATATTTTATTTTTTTTTAATTTATTTTGTATTTTATTTTTTATATTTTATTTATAAAGATTTGAATAAGTAATTGAATTATCTTAGACTTTTAACAATCATTCTCTTAATCACCAAAATTATATAAAATATTTGCATTATAATTCATTATTTAAATGCATTCAAATCGATATTTTTAAATAATAATTTTTTGAGGAAATCAAAGTTTTAAAAATATCATCAATTTTAATTCATAAGGATTTTATGCGTTAGTTATTACATGGGTAAAAATTCAGTGTTTTAGATTTTACATTTTAAAAATTAATCTTTTTTTATAATTTTAGCAATAAAATTTATAAAAAATGAGCAAAATTGATTTTTCTTGCGAACATGGCTAGATTGACTCGGCTGTTGACCATGATTTATAGGGTCGGGAATGACTCCTTGACAGCGTTGCAAACTTTTGAGTAAAATTAAATATAAATTATATATTTTGAACGTGACAGGACTTGCCTCTCCTCTGATTTCAAAATATTCAGTAATCTAAAAAGTAAGAGGCAACAAATTAACGTAATATTAATAACGACGCATCATTAAGATTCAAATTTATGTCGCCCGTTTTAAGATTGTCGAAAACAACGTTTATTCTAGTGGCGAGTAGCGGTAGTTGGCAACGATCACACATCGATAGGAAATTCCTACATATAAAATCGAGTACTTTCTCGAGAAGCTGTTTGTCACGCCTAGGTTTTCCAAACAGGAGCAAGCAGTTAGCATCATCCAGGACCCTAATTCAATTGTTTATATTAAATTGAGACAAATTAAGAGAGACGATTAACAAATATCGATTCCAATTATCACATAAATTATCGAAAGCCCCATGGGGACATGGGTATTTTCCAGTCTGCCTGGGAACGGTCACACTGCTTAAAACAAAGAAAATATGTGTCGGTGGCTCATTATCCTTATATTACTCATAATTATCCTAGTAAGCTACTTGTGGTGGAAACCAGAAGCGGGTGGCACCAATACCGATGTCCTGCCAGTGGTCCTTTGGCACGGAATGGGCGACACTTGCTGTGCGCCCTTCAGTTTGGGTGCCTTCATGTCGCTGATTGTGGAACAGACGAAGGGCGGCTACGTCCGCTCCATTGAGATCGATGGCAACATTGTGATGGACTGGCAGAGTGGCTTCTTCATCCACCCCAACGACCAGGTGGATTATGTGTGCAAGGAGCTGTTGAAGGACGAGAAGCTGGCCAAGGGCTACAACGCGATCGGCTTCTCGCAGGGCGGCCAGTTTCTGCGAGCCGTTGCCCAGCGATGTCCCCAGCCGCCAATGCGAACCCTCATTACGTTGGGCGGACAGCACCAGGGCGTCTACGGGCTACCCATGTGCCCGACACTAAGCGAAAAGTCCTGCGAGTACATCAGCAAGCTCCTCACCACGGCCGCGTATACAACGTGAGTACAAAAAAACTAAAGATTCTTGATTGTATTTTGGGGTACTCTTTCTCTTTCTAAATCGTTTGTTTTCTTCCCTACCTCGCTGTATGCTTCCAATAGCAAAGTGCAGGAGGAACTGGTGCAGGCCACATATTGGCATGATCCCATCATGGAGAATCGTTATCGTCTGGGCAGCACTTTCCTGTCGGACATCAACAACGAGGTGTACCACAATACGTTCTACATTGAGAACCTCAACAAGCTTAAAAAGTAGGTTATAGATTCATCAAATATATCTGAACAAGGCTTCTTACTATAACTCTTCCTTCCACAGGTTTGTGATGGTCAAATTCCTAAACGACACAATTGTGCAGCCAAAGGAGTCGCAGTGGTTTGAATACTATACCAATGGGCAGGACAAGCTCATTACGTCGCTCAAAGACAGCAGAGTTTACACGAATGTAAGCGTAAGCTTCTCTTTTGAACGAATAAGAATCATAGTTACCCTATCCTCCTCTTGCAGCTGGGCCTGGACAAAATGGACAAAGCAGGCAAACTAGTCTTCCTGGGCGTCGAGGGTAATCACTTGTCCATATCCAAGGCGTGGTTTATCAAGAATTTAGTGCCCTTGCTACTTGAGAAGTGAGCCAGATGCCAGGCATGACAAAAATCATGTGATAATGAAATAAGATATGTGACAAAAGGGAAATATTTTTTGCCTGCGATTTGGGAACAAACAACATAACATAACACACCTTTTTGATACACCTGAATAGGTTTTAATTATAGATTTGTAATAAATTCTGTTGGGACATACAAAACATGTGTGTGTTTTCTCGCTTTCTTCCTTTCACTGTTTGCTTTTTTTGTTGTTGTTTTCTTTAACTTATTTAGCTTAAACGTTAGGATTTACGTCTCTTGTACAATATATATGTCTCTTAAGTATGTTGTTGTGCCCGATATATTTCTCGGAAATATTCAATGCAAGGCAACCGCGTGTTCCGACTAAAATCATTCGTAATTACTCCGTTTATATAAACATATACATATATGTGTATGTTAGGAATATATAACGCTATGTACATGAGGCAAAATAACAAAAAGCAGCTTAGAGTAAAACCATAGACAGATATATGTGTATATATATAAAGATATAGATTTTGGATGGGATTCCACGATCAGTTCACAGGCAAAACGGATGGAAAGAAGCGTTGGAGGAGAGAGGGGGTGTGGTGGAGTCCGGCGCCCAACGACAAGCACATCATAATTTGGACTTTGGATTTGTGTTGCGAGCGAAAAATATCTCTGGATCCTTGTGCGGACGCTGGATCTCGCGATAATTGTTGACTATCTTTTTGGACTCATCTTTGGGACACGATTGCAAATTGCGAAAAACGCTGACCTGTGTGAAATGAATTTAAATTATATTACATATATGTTATTAATTAATTTATCCAACCCACCTGGCCGCGCGACACGTAGATGGGTGTGCGGTAAATGATCCAGGTGACACTCTCAAAGTACGGCGCTGTTGTCAGCGAACCCTTGTACGTATAATAGTGCTTGCTCAACTCCTGCAGACCAATCCAGGACAGGCAATCTAAGTATGCATTTATATATTAAAATAAAATAAAATACAATTTCTATACAGTTAATTTAAAGTTAAAACTTAGTTACTTACCGGAATCCAGCGACGCACTCGTTTGGATCTTCTGCACATTGCGTATGCCCTCGGTGATCTTTTTGAACTCCGGACAATCCTTTTCGCCGCATGCCTGTATGAAGAAGGCCACCACGGCCAGGCCGTCGGGTTTGTTTTTGGCCTCAGAAAAATCCTTATACTTGGCATTGTAGTGAACGGCATGCGCCTCCATTGAGTACTTCATCCCCTCCAGCGTATGCTCGCACCCGGATTCGTCGCTGTCGGACCAGTGAAAGTGCAGCTGCTCGAACACATACATGTCCGTGTCCAAAGCACCGCCGATAATATAAGGTTGTTGCTTTCGTTTACTGAAAGTTACCATCGCCGAGGTGCCGGTATTTTGGACCCTTGCCACACCCACCGGCTCCCAGTGACCATGATATTCCAGGGGATCCACATCGTCAATGTGCTCGATTGCACGATTGCTGATCTCGATGGGGGATTGTACGGGCATTGCTTTCTCTCTCTCTGTCTCTCTCTCTTTGTCTCTCTTCGGTGACTGAATCCTCCTGGGACTGGTGATTGAAAATCCTGAAATTTTGGTATATTCTTATTTATTTTAGTTAAGCACAGAAAATTAATTAAAAATTATTAGTCTAGGGAACAATAGGATTGAAAAAGTTGTGTGCTCTCAAAGTTACCCTTAAAAAGATTATTTAAATGTCTCAGAGTTTGCTATAGTTTTAAAATCAACCAAAATGGGTTAGAAAATTAAGCAAAATAGAATGTTTTACATTTCAAATGATAATTAAAAGGCAATAGTTAAATTATATGATAATTAATGAATTGATTCAACACCAGGAACATCATATACAAATATGTAAGCACTTTAATTTACAAAAATAATAAAAAGAATTAATATTGTGCAGAAATGTAAATGATCTCTGAAGGATGCTGATCTTAATACATCATTTAAAATTAAATCTTATTTGTAGGCACCTGTTTCCTCCCAATTTCTAAACTCCTAGCACCGTCTCCGTCTCCAATTCCGTTTCCGATTCCGTTTTCTAGCACCAACTAATTCCGCGATAGCTCCACCTCGACGACAACCTATGTTATGTGCGCTGCGTCCAGGTATTTCTTCTTCCGGAGCTTGTAGACACGCCCGCGATTGTCGTCGGCGCTGGCGTCCAAGTGCGTTGACAGCAGCGCAGCTCGCGGCAGCGGCGGCGGCGACGTCGACGTCGTGGTGGCGACTGCTCCGCTGGGCGCTCGCGTCTCGGAAAAGTTCTCTATGCCGGCCGGCGCCTCCAAAACTGACGCACGCCTCGTACAACTGACGACGCTCCTCCTCTAATCACAGTACCCAAAATCTTTCGAGTCGATGTGAGCGCACCTGCAAGAGGTCGGAAGGGAGACACGGATACGATTATAGGTTAGACATAATGCTACTGACATTTTACAAATAAAATGCATTTCCATTGGGTGTTTGTGTTTTATTTTTACTATCCCCTCGAAGGAGACATTTCCGAACGTATAAAGTATATTTATTATAGATCAGCATCAACAGCCGAGTCGATCTAACCATGTCCGTCCGTCTGTCGGTTTCTTCGCAAACTAATCCACTTACACTTAAAAAAACCCCTGCCTTTTGTCGCCTTAAAATCCTCAATTCTAAACCTCAAGAAGCCTAAATGTGATGTGTGTGAAATGTGATTTTAAAAATCGAAATAAAGCAAACAGATAAAGAGTTATTTCCAAGACAATTCCCTATTTAGATTTAACAACTTTAAAGCTGAAATTTGCACTGCAAAGTGTAACAGTTAGCAAGTCCAAATCATCGGAAGAACAAGTGCTTTGTTTTAAAGCAAATAAACATGATTTTGCAGCTTAATTCATAAGTAAAACCAAAGAGTAACACTTGAACAACACTGAAAATATCTGGTGAAATCTAGTTTCTGGAAATCATCAAATCATTCGCGTCTGGAGATATAGGAAAGGAAACAGGAGCCGCCGATTCAGGGTCACTAAATCAATTAAATGTTTAGCGATTCGCGTGACGGGGACCCGCCTACACCTTAACACCTCTCCTTGGAAAACTGACACCCGCCGATGCATTTTTCCCCCCTCCCATTCTTGATTATCCATTTGTGTAATTAAATGTCTTTATCAAATAGAGAAAAAAACAAATAGAAAACCTCCTCTCTTCTGCGACCCGATATTCTCCTTAAATATTCCACTTAAATATTCTCGAGGCCAAAGTACAACCCAGTTCAGTCCATCATCTTGTTTGCACTATTTTCTACGTTTTATCTATTGATTTTCGATTTTCACGTTATTCGAACTTTTTAATAACAATAATAACTAATTGAATGTGTGTAAGGCAGAAAAAGCTGAGCAATTAAGTATTGATTGGCAGGTAAATTATTGCAAATTGAGGCGTCAGCAGCAAAAGTGATAGATAACAATCGAAGAACATGGAAAAGTACGTTAATATTCTGCAGATATAAAGGTATAAGTCCAATCGATATAAAGGGTTCATAAAAACTAATTGTAGGCCAATGGGACTAGCAGTGATTTAATGCTAAAAACACTGTCAAAAGGTTGACAATAAATTATATTTAATTAATATTCTTTCAGACCTTTTATCCCGAGACAAGAACAGCAGACATTTAAAATATCAAAACCTATTGCATTTCAAATAAAACAAGAAAAGAAGCTATCTTTGGCATGCCGAACTTTAAATACCCTTGCAGTAAATAGAAGAAGAAGAAAAATGTTTAGACTTTTTCGTTTTCTAAGATAAATAAGATAAATGTTGCGAACGAACTAAATTAATTTATTTATATATTCCTATTGCAGCTATATGATATAGTGCTCCGATTTCGATACAATTAAAGCAGAAATTCTAAAATATTACAAAATGGATATGTCTGAAATTTTAAAAAAATATTTTGAAAATTAGCTAATTAAGATTTTTTTTTTCCTAAAAATTTATCGATCGGTCCTATGGCAGCTATATGATATAGTCGTCCGATCCGGCCCGTTCCGACTTATGTACATATATAGTAGTGAGAGCATATAGAAGACTATCTGCAAAGTTTCATTCAAATAGCTTCAAAACTGAGGGACTAGTTTGCGTAGAAACGGACGGACAGACGGGCGAACAGACGGACAGGACATGGCTAGATCGACTCGGCTATTGATGCTTATTCAGAATACTTTATAGGATCGGAAATGTCTGCTTCATTGCGTTGCAAACTTCTGACTAAAATTATAATACCCTGCAAGGGTATAAATATGGAATATTTAAATATTAAAAATTATCGCATTTAACATAAAAATATAAAAATTGATCGCATTTAACATTAAAATATCGAAACGAATCGCATTTAACATTAAAATATCGAAACATATCGCATTTAACATTAAATCATCTTATCACATTGAATATTGAAATATCAATATTATCAAACTCAAAACGATACCGAACAAATATTATTAAATCGATTCTATCTACATATGTATGTATATTGATTTCTCGCACATGTTGCAACCTTAAAATATAGATAAATATAAATATCTTCCTCTGCTCGATACAGTATCGATAAATGAATGTTTTGTGTCATTTGGACAAGACAACGGGCCTCGTTATTATCAGTATTATTATCAGAATTAGCTATTACGAGTAGTTATGGAAATTTATTTTGGGCAAGACTTACAATTTATTTGCAGCTCTTGTTTAAGTAATTATTAATCATGATCTTATATTAATAGGTATTCGCCAAGCATTTAATAATGTTGTCTTTATTTTATATGGCTTCAGGTATTCGTAAACAAAAAAGTAATTGCACGGCAGGTGTCGAAATGTAATAAAGATAAGAACCTTGAAACTGTGCACGTCTTTAAGAAAGTAACACATTCAATATGGTTTTACAGATTTTTCGGGGTTATTGCTCGATTTAAAGCGATGTTTCTCACATAAACACACACTTACTGTAGTTTAAGCACTTGAAAATTATAGAAACCCAGACGAGAGGGCCATAAACTGAATTGTTTTCCTATCGATTTATGAATTGCTTAAGGCCAGATTAACACGACTAATGTGAAACAATATTTGGGAACCAATAAAGCCAAATATGATTTTAATTGACATTTTTATAATCCGCCAGCAGTCGGGCAAACGGAGAGAGATAAAGGTACACACACTCTCCCACTTGTAGACATACAGGTGCAAGGTGTCAAGAAGTCGCTCGACAGACGCAAGTAGGAGAAGCTTATCGCCAAATGGGACCGATAGGGGAACTTGAGCCATATATTTACGACAGACATAATGGGGGGGGGCCCATATAACAGACCCAGCCAAGGCTGGAAACTAAAAACTTTTAGCTTCAATTCGATGATATGCAATACACGGTATATATACTATATATATAGGAACCAGAAACTTCCAGAACGAAGACTTGAGTCAGCTGGAAGTTGAATTTTTGCATTGGTCATTGGCCTTTTTCAAGAAATACATGTATCAGAGATAGCTTATCTAAATCATGATACCTTTGCTCTCTCTATTTGGTCCTTCGTCATCATTAACTAAAATTTTGATGGCTGGTCAAGTGTACTCATTTCACTTTTTGATTATTGATTCACGTGATTTTTTAAATCTGTCACAGATATATTTAGGCTGTTTGTTATCATTCAAGATTGATCACTTCGAGGGTACAAACACTTTTCAATTAGAGAATTTGTACCTAATCTTATCTATCTTTTTTTTGGGGAAATTTATGGGGTTTTGACTTTTATTTTTTTGTTATAAAAAGAGTTTATGCAGTAAAATTATTGTAATATTGCCTATATTGTTGATACATTAAACTTAAACGAACGTTTTTCTTCGATTTGACACATATTTCTATATTTGGGGCTTGCTTGCGTGTTAAGGCAAGTTGATAAAATCTATTTCAACCTATTAAAGCAACTTGCTTTTTCCAGATTTTACCGACATTTTCGCTTGGCATTACATACATACATATGTATAGTATGTACAGCACTTGATGCTCTGCGCCCTTATCTTATCCAAGATATATATGATGTTTTTGTACTTCTCTGACATCCATTTTCATTTATCTTGTATTTGTATGATATTGCAGATTCCAGATTCCGTACAGTGCCTTTTAACTGCCTTCTTTAGAGTTTTTAAAGTCAGGCCTTAAGATCTTGAGGTTAGATATCTGAACACTTCCTGATCATAATATTTAGTTATATATTTGTGGCGTTTTATTTTGTGATTCTGGTATAGTTATGTTTTTTATGAGTTCTTATTACGAAAAATAAATTAATTCACATAAATGTATGCAAACCTTTTGAAAAATATATTTGCAAGCCTTATTTTTCCCAAAATCATAAAGCTACATTCCTTGTGATTCGATTTGGAATATATTTCTACTATAATATTTTAATGACTTATATTTACGTTTAATTGGTTGATAAACGTGGTAGTTATTGGTCAATAAAGTTGTGGCCTTCCATCTATCTATCTTACTCGTTCTCGCATTCGCCTTAGATAGCTCAGTCGAGCCTCAAATTATGATTATATTATATTTTAATAATTTATTAATTGCTTGCAGAACCTTAAATCATTTTAAATTATTTTTTTTTATGATTCGAACCTTAAATATCATATTTAAACATAATAAATGTTTTTAAGCAATAACTTTGGAGAAATCTCCGCTAAAGGCTGTATCTCAGAAGCAATAACATGAGACCATAGCTTTAATATATATACAAAGATTAAAAACTACTTTATGACTCGAGATATTATGCATTTTCTTACCCTCCCCGATATACAGGTTCCAAAGTCTCTCCTCCCGCTTACAGGTACCGGTGTTATCGCACTTAACTTTTTTACTATCTGCATTAAATTACACAACTAATGGCGGTTAAACGTAAATACACACACGAGGAAATCGTATTTATAGCCGGCAGTATTTGTGTTATCATTGTGATAGAATTTGCATAGAGTGGAGAGGATTTTTTCGGCCATTGATAAGGTGACCAAAATGAATTCTCGATGACATCCGATGGGTGGAAAATTAACGGAGCCGAAGCTCAAGTGCTATGTATATTTCAAGTGGTTCGATGCGAATCGGACGTCAACCATGGCCTTGAAGGGGAGAGAGAGCTGCCGATCTGAGTGTGCTGGCCACCAAGTAAGGGGCGTGGCCAACGGACAGTTTTGATGTGAGTTCCTATGCAGATAAAAATGGGTTGACAAAAATATGAAATACATGACAATCTGGCATGTTTCTATTATCAATCACTTCCCTGATTGTCTAGAATTTCCAAAAGCACCCATAAGATCATGAGTCAGAAAGTAAGTCTTTATTTCATTCTTAAACATTTTCAATTTTCTTTGTTCAATATTGCTGACCCTAAAGCGTAATCCCAATTGTTTACATTAATAAATTACCACTTCTTGATTGTTTTCTGTAAATTCCCTACTCCTTATCGAATCGTCAGCAATTCCACTTAGTTGATATCGAATCGTAGCTGCGGAGCTTATCGCCGCCGCACACGATGACGCTTCTGCTGATGTCCAACTTCGGATCAATGTCTCTCTTACATTATATCTGGGTGGCCGTGCGGAATCAGCGAATTTATGCTGGTCGAAAGTGACCGTGTAAGTCTGTAGGCCAGACCAAAATACTTCACGATAAATATTGTAAATGTGGTTAAGTAATTGCATTGACCGATAGCCCAAGTAAGCAAACAATGGAACACAAAACTGCACATCAAAAAAAAAAAGCCAGCCATTTAATGTATACTAAAATAAAAGCCAAAGAATTTGCTAAATACATTTATAAATTAGCAAAAATAGTGTATAAACTATAAATCGATTTTAAATGTAAGTTTATGCCACATGTGAATTATTTTTAATATTAAATAAGTAATATAATTAAGATCATTTTCCCCAGTGCAGCGACGTCGAGCGGAACAAGGATTCCAGGAGCTGATGGTAGAGCTCCTGCGACGGACAAGTCTTAGCCACCTATGTATGACCTCATCCATCCATCAAACGCGTTATCCACCAACTGGCCGTCCAACTAGCATTATATATGGGCAAGTCAACGTTGACGAGGCGGCAGCAGGAGCAACAGGAGCTAGTCTATCGACCAAATAACAAATAAACTACACACTGAGACTCAGCCTGAAAGTTGGGCAGGTGTGGGCAGGAGGGTTCCATTGTTGCGAGCTTGACAAGTGCAATCTAGACGTAGAGGTGGGAATATGGTTACAACTCCCAGGGCGCCTAAATACTGTCTGAAATATGGGGCTTTCTTAAAACCGGAAAGCTACTAAAATTGTGTGAAGCGAAGGGAATGCATCTAAGAACAGTTTTGTGCTGAATATTGCAAAGAATTTTAAATATGTAGGTAAATATACAACTGATATATGACGTGTCAAAGACAAATAATCAGAAAAACGCTTATGCAATTGACAAAGTAAATATTCGTATTTGCGTTGGGAACAGCAATATCAAGTAATGAAAAATTATCAAACAGATTCGTGGTTATTACTTAATTTAAATTTTAACAAAATTTTATCAAGTTATTTGATAAAATCAAGTTTACAAGTTTAAATTAGAGCATTATTATATATTTTTTCATTTCATCAAAATTCGAAATATAATATTAGCGTTCTGAATTCAAGTTAAACTCTTAATATTTTCATTATATCCAGAGCCCCGTTATCTTGTTATCAATGTTTTCCTTCTTCGCCTTTCCCCATTCCCCATGTTTCTTGGTCACGCGAGATGAAGTAAACGGTAATTCGCATTTATAGGGTATTAGGGTTAGTCGCTGCAGCAGCTGTTTTGCTGTTGCTGAAGCAGGAAAAGAAACCGCAAAAGAAGCGAAAAAGAGTGAAGCAAATCAATAAATATATTTTTGCTCTCCAAGTGCAGGGTCGCACACACAAACAGCTGACCTTCACACTGCACAGAAGGAGAGTGCGAGAGGGAGCGAGAGCGAAAGAGTGCGGCACGTGAACAGCAAATAAGAGGAGGGCTGTAAAATTATGATTAACGGAAGAGTAGAGACAATCATTCTTTAACTCGCTGTTCCTATTCTTTCTCTCTATCTCTCTTTGTGTCTCGTAAGTGATTTTTACTCCCGCTCCGTCATTTGCATTTGTTGCCTTTTTATTTGATTTTCTTAAACACATTTGTGGGACAGCGGCCGGCTTTGTTGTTTTTGTCGGGTGTTTGTTTTTTTCCGCGACAGACATTTTTAATGAGCAACGCACACACATGCACAAACATACACACCTAATTTGCGCATGTTTTTAATGTGTTATGTGTGTTCGCAAGTGTGTGTGTGCAGCGGAGTTTTTGTAAGTTTCCGTCTCGACTCATCTTCTAAAAATTTACCTGTTGATTTACTTAGTCTCCTTTGATCGTCGCTTTCAGCTGCTTTCCTCCGTCAATTATCGTCACTCCCCTCGCAATAATTAATTTAAACTAATTGAGATGAATCCGCATTTATGTATTTACGCACAACTTTTAACTTTGACTCGCATTTGCCTTTGCGCTTCTTTTCACACACAACAACACTGACAACAGAAACGCATTTGGGGGCAACAAAAAAACAACAAACGACGAACGGAAAAAAATAAACACGAAATGTTATGAACTCTCTTTATTGCGGCAAGAGATGAGCGGGGAAGAGCGGAACGCACTGCTACTTTAATTTAGATTTCTTCAACTGCAACTTGAGTAGGGTTGTTGATAATAAATTAAAATATCAATATATCGATATTTTTCTAAAAATGATATACTTATATCGTCATTTTTTGCTTGCCCAAATATCGAAATTGCGATATTTTTGTATTCTTTTGAAGTGTGACCGCTCTTACTTTTGTTCGGCACATTTGCAGTCATATATCGTTGACAACCGGCAATATTTGAAACAACAAACACGATCATCATTTGATGATTCTTTTTAGATTAATTACTGTCCCTAAGTCTTTGGCATGCGTTCTGCGCCTGCCCTGGACAGTTGCCAAGGAACACAGTTGATTAGGCGAGGCTGAGATCCGAGTCCCCTTCTTAGGAGAAACTGGATATGCCAGTTGCATGACGAGATGCCTTCGATGGTCCACAGCATCCCTATTTTAAATTTTATTTTTTCGTCCCAAGTCTCTTTAATGCAAATTAATGTAAATGTGGTCATTTCGCAAAATATTGTATTTGCTTCTACCAAATTTGTCCGCAAATTATTGGGATCCATAGTTTGAAATACATACCTCAGGGAAATAAGTATATGTGGATGCATTTTTTCCCAAAAAAATATACTTTCAACAAAGCGAATCCGGTCAAGCTTTTTTTTAATTTATAGGTCTTTTGAACAGCTAACAGAATATATAATAATAAGACATAGTTTTATGGAAACTTATAAAAATATTTTATTGAATTCAACAAGTCTTTAGGAAATAAGTATATGTGTATTTTTCATTTTCTTCTCTTAATCTTATTAATTGTTTCTGTATTCACTTATTGTGTTTTATTTAAGTAATTTATATGCTTTCCCTTACCCATAAGAAGCTTATGAATGCGATTTGGCATAGAGTCTGCTAAATTTTGAAGAGTTTCATTGCTTATTAGCTCCCACTCTGCAACCAAAACGTCTTTTAATTGTCTGATATTGTCAAACTGCCGTCCATT
>VNJT01000604.1:0-15410 GCA_008042655.1 Drosophila burlai | reverse complement strand
TTTTAAGATTTTTAGTTTTTTTTTTATTAAGAAAATAAACTTTTTTTTTTTCATCAAAATCGCAACTTTAAGTTCAAACGGCCGCCATTTCGCCAAAAATCAATATTTTCAAAAAATCCTACGTAGTAGACTAGAAGAGGATCTACAGATTAATAATCTTTTTGTTTTTTTTGATTTGGATAAATACAGATGAAGCAGGAGTGGCCACCGCGGAGGTCCTTCGATTTTCAGGACGTTGCGGAACAAAGAATATCTCGCAGTGTATTTAATATTTTTCAATAAAAAAGTTATAAAATATTAGTTGAAATGTGTGCTTATCATTTAAAAAAAAAATTGGTTTGATTGCTTTTATAGGTTGCCAGGAAAAAATTTTACAAAAATGGCCTTTTTTTGCGTTTCTCGGTGCGTTACCCCCCTTAAATTTAAAGTCGTAACTTTCAATACCGTACATTCACATTTTTTAAAGAAATTAAGAAATGTTGTGTATATTTATTATATAATTTATTTAAATTTAATACAGACTCGAAATCTATGGAAAGGATCAAAAAATGATGACCAACATTTAAGGAAATCATTTTAATTTAAATTTTTGATTATATAAAAGTTTTAATATTTAATATTGTATCATATTTTCAGACACCATTTCAAATGATTTCAAATCCACAGCGATGATTTTTACGCTCACCTTTTCACAACAATTCACACAACACTCTCCCAAAGAAGACTTTTATTTAGAGTCTCGAATATTTCACTGAAAAAAGCGCAAGCACTGGGTTCAAAAAACGTTGAAATTCGATTTTCTAAAATATTTTTTTTTGATACCGATAACGATGCTCTGGTTCGGCTGCTGCTGACTGCACGGCTTTGGGTTTGAAACGTAAGTGAAATCGGCAGCCAAGGAGACCGCGATTTATACGAGGCGAGGATACGAAAGATTTCAACGCGTTCAGGTGGGACCTGGACTCGGTCCCGACCCGACTGCGAATCCCGAAGTCCGGCACCAACGAAGACCACCGGAGGCGGCCTCCGCCCACAATGAAATCGACAGCGACGGTTGGCGTATGTCGGTGAGGATTTTGCGCAGTCATGGGCGCTGGTGGGTGCTGGCCACCCAGTCGTATACGCAACACGTGGCAAAAGGGCATCGCCAACCAGTCGGATACGTATTATTTGGCTATCAGTTTATTAATCATCTATTACGCACAATTATCGAACTGTTTATCGGGGGCCACCGGCCATCGATCATGCTATCAGCATCGGTCTAATCAGCATCTGATTATTTTCAATTAGTTTCGGCTATTCCCGGCAGCTGTCAGCCAGCAAATCCAATATAAATCCCCCCAATAAACTAGATTATTATTAATTCTACGTGGCATTATCTCATAAATGGCATTTACATATCTCTCCGCAATTTTTCGGAACCCGCATTGACTAATCACCGAGAGATTACCGGGTCACCAATTACTATATTTGGGCAATTTTTCGCATACTCACAATTAGTCGCTTATCACAACGATAAATAGCGTGATGATGCAATTATAAAGCTGATATGCAAATTAGTATGGGGGATACCGGAATGGTTATGCTTAGTCTGTCTAACGTAATTGAGTGGGCCGACTTCCAAATCAATTTATCCAGAATAAAAGGAAAAGGAACTATACAAAATTTAGGTAAGCGGTTAGTGGTAAATATTCCAGAAATGTAACTGATGA
Organism: Drosophila burlai; assembly: GCA_008042655.1. NCBI lineage: Eukaryota > Metazoa > Arthropoda > Insecta > Diptera > Drosophilidae > Drosophila > Drosophila burlai. The sequence goes on along the minus strand of VNJT01000604.1, from coordinate 13,698 downwards.
GGAGTATTATCAGCCATTGAAACACATGCCAAGTAAAAGCTAAAATTAATTAAATTATAAAATTTATATGTAGCTAATTCAGTGATTAACTTCTTTTAAGATAAAATAAACTATTAAGGCTGAATCAATCAGACAAATATGTACTGATGAGGTTTTTTGGATGGAAATTAAATAATATGTAAACCTTAACTCTTTTGCTGCTGTTCTTGGGAAAATATTTTGTTATATATAAAATTAAATCTAGCTGACAACAATTTACAAATTCAAGTTACTTACAAAAGTTATTAAACTAAATTTGAGTTAAATATATTAATCTAATCGTTTTATTTCTTGATTTCTTTGATTTTATAAATTGTTTTATTAATATTTATTATTAATATTCTTATATTCAAAATATTACACATATATCAATGCCCCCATTTATGTACAATATGTTTCCTTTAACAAATTCCCTAATCCTTAAACAGTTAAGTTTTTACATCAAAAAAACAAATAATCCCCCAAATAATTCGCCAATTCAAGCATTATTTAACTCTCTTTTTTCGGTGACTGAAGTAAATTCGAGTTTAATAATGGAAATGGCAACGGAAGTGTGAAAAATCCAAATGCGTATGTGGGGAATCCTTGCTGCTTATATCCGTATATACATACATAAGCAAAAAAGGCATGTTTATCTTCGCATATGTATGGATTTTATGGCACCAACAGAAAACGCGGCTAATGATAATGTGGACTGATAAAAGCTTTACAATGTTTTTGTTCTTGTTGCCGGCGACGTGTCCGGCTTGGCTTTGGTTTTTGTTCTATTTTTTTTTTTCGGCCTTAAACGTGATTCTAATCTCTAGGGCCGCGACCTTGCCTACACAAAAAAATAACCCATGGTCAGCAGAAGGATCTCAAGTTGGAATTGAACCAGACACATCTCTGAACTTGAATATCCAGCTGTCAAAGTCACTCTAGGCCTGGCAGACCAATCCAATAGACTAATTAAGAGGAATTATGCAGGAAAAAAGGAGAAGTTTCGGTCAACCCCAAACCCTCATACATTTATACATAATTCGTGAGCAGACATCAAAGAAATTGCATTTCGCCGTACTCCCACTAGATGTTGGTTCGGAATCGAGCTGATTTATTGGAAAAAACTATATACAAGAACTATATATTATATGTAGAACGCTTGCATATAAATCTGTTCCTATGAAAATGGAAATGGACTTTGTTGTAAGTATAGCCAGCACATTGTGGGGACATCCCGCTGAGCGTAGTCCGGGGCATAATGCATATTTGGTTTTTATTACCGCAAAAGGATGCGAAGGGAAGGGTTGGGTCGGCATCCACTTTAAGCTGGCGATAACTCAGCAAGAATCTCAGCCATTTTCCGCGGACAAACATTGCCAGCAATCTGGACAAAGGCATGCAACTGCAACGACCATAAGGGTTTATGCCTGATTTGAGAAAATGCAGATATAGAGGAGCATATGTGAATAAATATGAATATTCATGGAAATGACAATGAATTCTGAATTCTATACTTATTTGCATACAACCTACGATTTTTATTGGCGATTGAACAAATGTAAAACCGTTTTAATTACTAACTCTGCGCCATATAGCCCAGAATATGTAAATATAAATAAATGAACACACATTAGATATTGATGTTCAGTACTTAAAACATTCCTTTATTACTTAAAACTGTTTTGTAAAAATTGCAAACGGAATTGAACGAATGGTTTGCATGTTTTTATTTTAGATATATAAAACTACGACTAATCGAGAGGAATAAGCTTAGGCAAAATTACTCATCATCTTCGTCATCGTCCTCATCATCATCCTCCTCATCCTCGTCGTCGTCGTCATCCTCTTCGTCCTCATCGTCATCTTCTTCATCTATATCTTCGTCATCATCGGTATCATCTCCTTCCTCACCGCTCTCATCCTCACCCGCCGCCTCCTCGGCATCCTCTTCATCGGATTCTCCCTCCTCGGCCTTGGCGGCCTCGCTGTTCGTCTCCTTGCGCGCCTTTTTCGTGGGCACAGCGGTATCTTCGCCGTCGTTATCCTTGGGAGCAGCAGCATCAGCTGCCACCAGAGCAGCTTTCTCTTTCTTCAATTCGGCCTTGCGCTTCACCTGATCCGCGGTTAGCTTCACGAACTCAGCATCCTTGGTCATGGCGAACCGGGAGAGTACCTCGTTGGCCTGCTTCTTCAACTTGAGCATTCGCTGCTCCCGTGGTCCGACCACATATGGTGTATCCGCTGGTGGAGCACACATGCTGACGTACAGCGGCAGCGCCGAAGTTCCCACAATGTCGATCTTGAGGTACAGCGACCTAATGTTGGCCAGTCCACCAGGAAAGTGCTTCTGCAACTGATTGCTCACCAGCAAAATGTTCTCAGCTATTTGTTCGGCGCTGTGCTGATGATTACCGACTGGAATGGCCGTCAGATCGCCCTTCGCCAGCTGCCGGTAAGCGGTTCGTTTAAGGGCGCGTTTTACCTCCTCTGCTAGCTGGTCAGTTCCAACGCTCAGACGAACGGCGTGCAGTACGTTGCGCGGCTTTTGGGTAAACTAGAGAGAAAAGGATAAGCACAGAGGTCTGTCAGTACGAGGCGGTGATTAGGATACAAGTGGTCGCTAGACCTGCAGTTCAGTGCATATATACCTCTCGTCGAGGATTATTTATGAGCTCAAAAGCGAGTTCTTGGAATACACACGGAATTACCCTAAATTAAAGGCAGATAGCAGCTTACCTTGCCCAGAAAGGCACTGGCCTGACCAGAGAGGCGACCGTCACAGAGCAGGTAGTCGTAACTGTTGAGGAACTTGCGTTTCGCCTCAAAGGTGCCCATCTCGTTGCGCAGCTGGTTGAATGGCACAATGGTGAGGCGCTGCTCCACGCCCGCTTCACGGAACAGATCCTCGTAGTGCTGCTTGGTTGGCTCAAAGTCAAACTTCGCTCCTCGCTGCAAGTCAGGAACAATAATGGCCACGTCGTCGTCGCTGCTAACCAGCGAGTGCTTCAATGCCAACTTGGCAACGCGCTTGGGGCAGCTGGCGATCTTGTAGCTGGCCACCTGCAGCATGTAACGGTAGTCGGCGAAGATCGAGGTGGTCTTCTTCTTGGCCACTTCGCCTTCCACAAGTGACCTCAGCGCATCGCTGATTTTCGTTACATTCGCCTCGCTAACGATCTCCTTGTACCTGTCCTCGTCAAAGGACTTCAGTTCGAAGGTCAACTCGACAGGCTTCTTGGTCTTAAGAGGTTGCTTGCGGATGGGCTTGCCCTTGATGGCTGTGTTCTTCTTCTTGTTGGGGCCTCTCTTTGTTTTGGGCAACTTGGCGGGCTTGGATATCTTTGGCGGCGCCTTTGCCTGCTTTTGGAGCGAAGCACCTGGCTTGGCGGGCTGCTTTGACTTTTTGGGTGCTTCAGCAGCACCCGGTTTCTGGGACTTCTTGGCGGGCAGAGCAGCTGCAGCTGGCTTCTTGCCGGAGGTAGGACCACTTGCAGCTGGCTTCTTGGCTGCGGGAGGAGCACCTGCAACCGGCTTCTTGGCTGCGGGAAGAGCACCTGCAGCAGACTTCTTCGCTGGAGCAGCTGCAGCAGCTGACTTCTTAACAGCCGGAGGAACTGCTGCAGCTGATTTTTTAGCTGGAGTAGCTACTGCAACGGTCTTTTTAGCTGCGGGCTGAGATACAGCAACTGATTTCTTAGCTGGAGCCGACTTCTTAGCTGGAGGAGCCTCGGTTTCCACGACCTTTTTGGCAGATTTTTCTTTTTTATCAGCAACAGGAGCTGCCGCCTGGGACTTGACCTTTTTTTTAGGCACTACAGGCGACTCTGGAGGACCTAGGATCAGGGCCCTCTTGGCCTTCTCTGTCTTCGCGCGAACCGCTGGAGAGGGGGGAGCTGGTGAGGGGGACTGTGCCGGGGCCAAAACCATTGGCTTTTTCACCGCCTTCAAAAGCGGCTTCTTCTCCACCTCTGGTTTCGCCCCTGGCTTCTTCTTCTCCTTCTCCTTCTTGTCCTTTGCCTCGACTGGCTTGGGGCCAGCATTCTTCACCTTTTTCGCGCTGGCGGCGACCGCGACAGCGACTTTATCGGGCAGTTTCTTGGACTTCTCCTGCTTGCCCTTCTTCTTAGCCACTCCCTCGATGCTGCTGCTCTTGGTAAGCGACTTTGGCTGTGGTTTCTGCACTTTTACCATCTTAAATTCGGCAAGCGAGTATTTTCTTTCAGTGGTAAAATTATAGTTTAAATGAAACACACGCCGTGCTGAAGTCTACACGTGCAAAGTTGAAAAATGTACTAAAAAATACCAGCCGGCACAGAACTTATGGCAGCAATTAACGCATTTTGCTGAATATGTGGTGGAAAACTTGGCTGAATATGCCGTTGGATTCTGAGATCAGAATTATTGTAATTTAATTATATTTAATTAATTGTATTCTATAAAATTTTATATTACTAAATTTTGTCATACCGGCAGAAATAATTTTTTTTCTAGCACATAAGGATATTTTATAATAATTTATAATATAAAATTAGTATATATTGTTTTGTTTTGTAAATATAACGGAACCTTTTTCTGGATTAATAATTCTATAAATATGAAAAAAAAAATTAAATATTTGTCAACACATTATATGTACTGCCTTTCCTCAAGTATTTACATTTTCTTAAAACTCTCCAAAAACTCTTAAAGATCAAATTTTTCCTCACATTCGTGAGGCTTACTTACAAGTTCCTTTTATTTTGCTTCTATTTAAATAGCAAACAGTTTATTTTAAGTAAAATAATTCTAAAAATAGTCACATCTTGCACATTACACGTGTGCCTAATCGCCCCGCCAGGCCACCGTCGTATGTCCTTGACTCGGACTCACAAAATCCGCCCACACACACAAACACACACGCATGCCACTCGCGTAGGGAATCCTCGTAATGCCGGCGCATGCCAGCTCCCATGGTGCACCAAATTGGAGCCACCAGAAATCCTTGGTGGGCGTGTGTGTGTGTGTGTGCCTGCGACCATTTTCAAGAACGTGACTGGCGAGGCGAAAACTTGGCTGGGCAAAAGGCAATTAACAGTGGGAGAAGTAGTTTTAATTTGTACAATTAAAGCTTGAGCTTCTTGGCATTCGCCTTAGACGGATCCTTCTTGGTTCGCTTGTTGCTAGCTGTCGCCGCTGTTGTGTCCTGCAGCTTGTTGAAGAACGCCCTGGAGGACTTCAGAGCACCCTGGTCGTTACTGCTCGTGTTGATCTGCAAAAGATAGCGTATTTTATGTTGTTAAACCCTAAATACACTTATGAATTATTCTAATTAATTACCTTTTCAACATTTCGGCTCTTGGTGATGCTCTTCAGCAGCTTGGCATCCGCCTCCCTCTTCGTTGGCGCCTTGCCCTCCTTTGCGCGCTGCAGATCACGTTGCTCCAAAGCCGTATTGATGGCTCGCTGTTTCTGCTTCTTCTTGCGGCGTTCGCGGTTCTTGTCCGTTCGGTCGCGTTCCGCCTTGCCCAGTGGTGCATGCTTGGGACCGCGGAACACTTCCTCGGGTGCCAGCAGCTTGGCATCGCTCACCGCCACTGGGGCCACCTCTTCCATGTGTATTGCCGGCGTGTTAGTCACTATCCTGGCCTCTGGCGCCACCGGCTTGGGTGTGAAGTGGAAATTGGAAAGGGCATCGAGCTTGAGGAAGAGCGAACGCATGGCTCGCTTGATTTCTTGATGTTCCTTTGGCTCCGGACCGGACTTATCGTCGGCATCACGGTTGGGATCAAGCTTGTCCAGCTCGCGCTGATACTGCGACTCATAGATCTGGGAAAGGGATTGTTTAGACTTCTCCTGGTCGAGAACCAGCTGCTTGCGGTACTCCTGTGGCGTGTTCACTGGGCGCACTGTACGCTCCACATCGTCCCAGGCCTTGTCACGTATCCGCTGCTTGATGATGTCCTCAATAGAGCGATTATCCTCTTCTGTAATTGGCGCTGTAGGTCGGGTGGTTGAGTCAAAGTCTAGGATTTCCTCGAGCAGTGAGTTCTGGGGGCGATTGGCGGCCTTCACCTCGCCCTTCAGCTGCCAGGGCTTTTCGCCCAGGACGACGTCTTCGTAGTCGCGAATGCGTTGGAACAAGCGAGCTTCTCTCAACTCATTGGAGGATTTTGAGGGCGGTTCCACCGGATCTTGATCTTCCTCGTCGTCATTTTCTTCCTTCTCAGAGTCGGAACCTGAATCGCTATCGCTAGCTGGTTCAATGCCACTTTTAGCCACAAACTCTGATTCATCTATTTCGTTGGCCACCTCCTCTTGATCCTCGCCTAGCTCACCGTTCGCTAGATCAAGCTCTGCGTTGTCCCGATCTTCGTCATCTTCGTCCTCATCCTCGTCCTGTTCATCTTCACTTTCATTTTCATTAAAGAAATCCTTCTGCTTGCCTTTGCCTTGCATTTTTACCTGCTGCTCGAGTTCCTCGTCCATATCAAAGAACTCCGCATAGTTGACATTTCCATCCTCGCTGTCCTCAAGACCGAAATTCTCAGAAAAGTGGTCAATGGTGTTATCCGTTTGGTTTCCTCGCCGCTTGCTGTCCAGCCGGCGCATCTCTTTGGCATCCTCCTGCTCCAGAAACTCATTCATCTCATCCAACTTGAAGAAGGTGTCGTCCACTATAGAACTGCGCCCTCGCTTGCTGTGTTTCCGTTTGGGTGCTATGGCTTTCTGTTTCGCTGGTTTCTCATTCTCATCATCGCTAAGATCCGATTCTTGCTCTTGATCCTCTTCAGCAGAATCTTCCTCTTCGTCCAGCTCCGCCTCGTCTTCATCTTCCTCGCCATCGTCTAGTTCAATGCCTAGATGATGATCCCGCATGGCCGACAACTTGGCTGTGCTCTCCAGCAGCTGCTCTAACACCAACTCGTTGCGAATCTCCATCTGCTGCCAAATTTGCTCCTCGTCCATGTGCTCCAGCACCAGCTCCGGCAGCATGTCCTTCTTGTTAGCCACATCGCCACTGATGCTCACACTGTAAGTCTGCTGAATGAGTTGCTCAATGGCCTCTATTTGGTCTGGTTGCGCCCTGCAATAAAAGTTGTTTAGAAAAGTAAAACACGTGCGCCGCTGGTTTTTGAAACATACTTGAGGAAACGCTCTGGATTGCTGGTGAGCTGCTCGAAACTGTCCTCTATTTCCTTAAAGACATTCCCCTTTCTCGTTTTCTTCTTGTTTCCAATCATGTTTTAAAGGATACCGAGTTTTTAATTAAAAAAAAAAGATGTGAAACAATTAAACGAAGAAAACAACAAGAGCGGTTAGGGATGACACTTTTAGCATGTGTTGCGCCGCCTAGAGATGAGAGCGTAAGTGGCTTATCGATACAATTACAATTTTCATATATTAAGTATGTTAGATTGGGAAATATTCGATTTGAATGGCAAGTTTCAGTAATTAAATAATTTAATAAATAAAAAAATATAATACGACTGATTTGGACATCACCACACGATAGCTAGCGTGGCATATCGATAGCTGCTGCCATCACTAGGCACAGCTGTAGGCGGCTTCGTTGCAATTTCCAGGCGGTGTCCGTAGATTCTTGCACAGACTATGCCAGGCGTCTCCAATTAGAACATGGATGCAAAATTCTTCAAACTGCTCCTCCTTGGCGGCGTGGTGCGCTTCTATTTTAGCCGCACGCCGCTGGCTCCCATGATTGGCAACCGAGTGGAGTTCGCGACGCCGTTGAATTCACACAAGCGCAGTGAGTAAACAAACGGCGACTGCTTAATGCCCATAAGTGTAAATGAGTGTTGTGTTATATCCTTGCAGTACAAGAGGGCATCTTCCTGCTGCAGAGTGGCATTGATCCGTACCAAGGCGATCTCGTCCACGAGACGCCGCTGATCCTCAGCGCTCTCTCCGGCTTGTTCCAAAAGTACCCGCATTTTTTGCCCGCATTCTACATTATCTTGGACGTCTTTACTGCCGCCCTTCTCTATCTGATGAGTCGCCGATTTGTCAGGCAAAAGCAGGAACAGCAGACCACAGAGCAAAAGAATTATGCGAAGGACACCGTAGAGCTGCAGTTCACCGATTTGGACAAATTTGATATTCCCGAGCTGGTGATCGTGGCGTATCTCTTTAATCCTCTGACTGTGATGAATTGTATCGGCATGACATCCACGGTGATCAGTAATTTGTTTCTGGCCTCATTTCTGTACTGCCTGGTGAAGGGTCTGCTCCTTCCCTGCCTTTTGGTTCTGGCCTTTGAAACCGTCCGCAGTTTCTACCCCATTGTGCTGATAGCACCGCTACTTCTGGTCTTTTCACGTAAATCCATCCGGAGGGGTCTAGTCATAACGCTGCTCTTCATCGTCAGCTGTGTGGGTGTGGCCTTTGCCAACTTTTTCGTGCTGAATAGCTGGAACTTTTTGGACGGCACCTTGGGATTCATGTGAGTAATACATAAACTGAATAAATCTTTTAAGAATTTTAAAGGATATCACTAAGTTTTCATTTTCTTTATTACACAGCTTTTATTTCCGCGATCTGCAGCCCAATATCGGATTGTTCTGGTATTTCTTTACGGAAATGTTCGAGCACTTCCGGACCATGTTCCTGATCACATTCCAACTGAACGCCACGGTATTGTACCTGTTGCCCCTCAGTATTAAGTTGCGCAAGGAGCCACTCCTGTTGGCCACCGTCCTAGTGGCTCTCATGGCCGTGTTTCGAGCATATCCCAGCTTGGGCGATGTCGGCTTTTATTTGGCATTATTACCGCTGTGGAAACGTTGCTGGAAATGTAAGTACTGTGATGTCTACACTCTTAAAAGTCGTACTAAATTATAAATGCACTTTAGTCATGGCGCATGGCTTTGTGGTCTTCACATTCTTCGTGGTCACGCTGTCTATGATGGGAGCTCTGTGGCATTTATGGATATACGCTGGTTCGGCAAATGCAAACTTTTACTTTGGAGCCACGCTTGCCTTTTCAACGGGCCAGATATTCCTCATCACAGATCTACTCTTCGCTCACGTTAAACGCGAGTTCTGTCTGTTTAGAGGCCAAAAGATTTGGATAGACGGCGTGGAGGCGAGAATAGTACTGAAATGAGCCATTCGTGAACAATATCAGATGAATAAGTGGATGCAGGAACCTTGTACAGATGCAAAACGCTGCTCCGCGGGTACAGATTTTTTCAAGGAGGCGGAGGAGCAGCAGGGCATACTCTTTAAACATAAGTGAACTTTAAACGATATCAGATTAAAACAAAAACTTTATTTGATCTTAATGGAGGATGGTCCGATCTACTGATGTGAATAACCCGTCTTGGTCTTTCGGTTAAGGAACCTGTACAGGTAGAGGATACGCTTCTCCATTTCCCTCCATTTGGTGGGTCGAGCAATGGGGTACTTGGACTTCTCCAGCAAACGGCGCTTGCGCAGCAGCACCTGGTATTCGTTGCCGGAGACGCCGCGCAGCCATGATGGCAGCGAGTACAGAACCTTCACTGGATGCAGGCGGTCATTGCCCAGGATGTCGATGTAGTCGTTCTGGCCGAATAGAGCACGCTTCTGCGACCAGGCATTCTTTGGGCGGTACACGGGCATGGGCAGCTTTTGGCCATTGTCCACATGCGGCAGCAGGCCGCTCTTGAAGATCTTGTCCTTGTATCCATAGCGGCGCACAGTGGGACCGCGTGCTCGTCGCTCGGCATGGGACAAGTGTCGCACGGTGCTGGACGTAGAGGCAACCGGCGCCAGTGTCTTGCCTCCCAGGTTCAGGAGCGAGGCTCTGCCGAGTTTCTGGATCGCGTTACTCAGCCAGGACATGGTTTTTCTTAATTCTACGATTAGATAATTGTAAACACAGTCCAGATGCCGGAATTGATGGCAAAAGAAAACAGGCAGCCGAGAAACAGCTGGTCGAGGTAATCGATATATCGATGTAAGCTATCGATTATGACAAACAGGCACAGTGGGATGAAATATTTGATTTATCACCTTCTTGGCGAAATTGAAATAAGTAATTTTCTTAATTAAATTTGCATAATAGGAAAGCATATTCGAAGATTCGGAACTTATGGATGTGTAAATAAAAAACATAAGAGAACTCATTTAAATCCATAGTTTATTACCGCTTTAATCCGATGTACAATCGTTATCGATACGTTGCATCTTCTTCAAAACACCGCCTTCCGAACAGCTGACACTCGCAAGATAAATTAATTTAGATCGCACTTTCTTAATTCACTTCTTCAAAGTTCGAACAGCAATGATCGAATTAGATGTTGAGGACGAGAGGACAAAGCTAAAGCGGGAGATCGCTGAACTGCGGGCGGCGCTCTACAGCAAGGAGCAGAGTCTGCGTTACCTGGAGGAGGTATTGTCCGCTGCAACTGCTGCCCGGGCCGAAGATCAGGGCGATGAGGGCGCTCCAGAGTCGCCAACCAGGACACCGCACTCCAAGTTGACCAACGATGACATTGCCCGATACAGCCGGCAACTGATCCTACCCGATTTCGGGGTCCAGGGACAATTGAAGCTGAAGAACAGCTCCGTGCTGATTGTGGGCATGGGCGGACTGGGCTGTCCGGCAGCCCAATATCTGGCGACAGCCGGATGCGGCCGCTTAGGACTCGTGGACTACGACGAGGTGGAGCGAAGCAACTTCCATCGTCAGGTCCTGCACTCGGAGACCCGGATCGGCTGGACCAAACCGGAATCGGCGAGGTTCGCTCTGCTGGAGCTGAACCCACACTGTGAGATCGACAGTCATGTGAGGCTACTGAACAGATTCAATGCGCTTAACATCATCCAGTCCTACGACGTGGTCCTGGACTGCAGTGACAACGTGGCCACACGTTATTTGCTTAGCGATGCCTGCGTAATGCTGCGGAAGCCCCTCGTCTCCGGCAGTGCCCTCAAGATGGATGGACAACTGACCGTCTACAACTTTGCGAATGGTCCCTGCTACCGGTGCCTCTACCCAGTGCCACCACCCAAGGAATCGGTCACCAATTGCGGCGATGGCGGCGTCCTGGGCGCTGTAACTGGAACCATTGGAGCCATGCAGGCCCTGGAGGCTATCAAGGTGATTGTGGGCCTCGGCGATGTCCTCGCCGGTCGTCTGCTGATCTTTGATGGCAGCACAAGCCTCTTTCGCAACATTCGCATCCGCAACAAGCGGCCCAACTGTCACGTTTGCTCCCCGCAGCCATTGATCACGCAGCTGATCGACTACGAAATGTTCTGCGGAATGCGGGCGAACGACAAGGACGCCGAGCAAAATTTGCTTTCCAAGGAGGAGCGTTTAAAAGTAAAGGAGTACCAGGAGAAGCTGCAGGCACAACCACATCTGTTGATCGATGTCCGACCGCCGGCTGAATTCGAAATCTGTCAGCTTCCAGGGGCTGTGAACGTGCCTCTGGCCGAAATTCTTGACGATAGCTACATAAAAAAGTTCGCCAGCCAGCTGGAGGACAAGGAGTTGCCCATTATTTTGCTGTGCCGGCGGGGCAACGACTCCCAGATAGCTGTTCAGCATGTGCGCACTCGATTTCCCTTGCATTCCATTCGGGACCTGATAGGCGGGCTGCACGCCTGGACGAGGAAAGTGGATCCCAGTTTTCCCATATATTAATTCAATAAAAAAAAAACTGTTGAAAATATTTGGAATTTCTCATTGCTTCTAAAGGTAATTATCCTTGACACCCACATAAATCTGCTGCTGCGGCTGCTCTTGGGCGTTCAACATAATTTCCTCAGTTACAAACAGGTAGAAGTTATCATTCTCTTAAAATTCTTTTTTCTTGACCACCGGACACAACAGCTGAGTGTCATTTGAGCCGAGCGCAGGCAGAGCCAAAAAAAATAAACAAAATGTATTCAGAGCCAGGTAGATTGTCAGGCAGGTGTAAGACTTAGCCGAACGCACACACCTTTGATTGGGAGAGGAGAATGCGAGACAGCAAGCAACCAAATGGTATCGATATGAATAGTGCTGTGATTTTGGCTATACTGAATGTGTAGTAAAATTCTTTCCCTCATTCTGGGATATAAATATATTTGAAATTAAAAGAATGACAAAATTAGTTGAGGTTTAACTGGGATTTAGAATACTTTTGATACTTTATAAATTGTATTAATTATAATATTTGATTTACTCTTAATTCATATTTTTAAGGCAGCTCTGAGCAATTTTTCTTCCGTGTTATGCCAGCACTGTGAGCACTGATTTTGTGTGGTGACTATATAAAAGCAGTTCTCTCCAGCATCTAGCATTAGTTTGATCGAAGACAAAGCAGTCAGTGCGGGATTGGCTTGCTTCTCAGCTTTTTGTTTTAAAAAAGTTGAATTCAAAGTGCAAAGCAGGCGGCAGGCTGGAGCTGGAGAAAAGTCCGAGAAGCAGGAGTTCTGGAAGAATGGGAATGCTATTTAATGGAGGGTTCCTAGCCCTGTGGCTAGTGCTGATGCTGTGGGTAAGTAGGGGCTCCAGATTCCACAGGGAATTCCATTTAGCTTCTGCATATATGTATGTATATTTCTATATTTAAATATTTTTTCACAGCTACCCCAGGGACTCTCCATGGGCAATAGCTGTTCGGCTTCTGTGCTGGAGGCCCGCCGCTTCTTTGAGCTGGAAAATGAGCAATTGAGGAGGCGCTACCACGAAGAGTTCCTCTCCGGCTACACGTACAACACAAATGTCACGGAGGAGAATCGTCAGTCCATGATTGAGGTGTATGCCCGCAATGCGGAGCTCAACAAGCGTTTGGCCCAGAAGATCAAGGCTTCCGATTACATGGAGTCCGAGGATGCCAACATTCGTCGCCAAGCCAAGCATCTGTCCAAGTTGGGCGCCTCTGCGCTTAATCCCGACGACTACTTGGCCCTGCAGAATGCCATCAGTTCGATGCAGTCGAACTATGCCACCACCACGGTCTGTTCTTATGCCAATCAAAGCGACTGTTCCTGCACCTTGGAGCCGTGCATTCAGGAGCGTCTATCCAATAGCCGGGATCCGGCCGAGCTGGCCTGGTACTGGCGGGAGTGGTATGACAAGGCGGGAACTCCTATGAGGGACCACTTTGCCGAGTACGTGCGGCTGACGCGCAAGGCGGCCCACTTGAACGGTGAGTGGTAATCCGATAACCCCTCTGTCTGACCCCCTATGATGGGGGAAATGGGGGAAAACGTCTGGCCTGCACAGCACTATGGGAAATTTGACCACTTTTGGTGACCAAAATTAATAACTCAAGAACGGAGCAAGATATTTGACTTCTGTTTTTTGCATCGGATTAAGTTGACCAATATCTTTTATCAGTAGAAAAATATTGGGCGTGGCACCGCCCACTTTTTTTTTAACTAATGTAAATTTTTTTTAGGTTTTTAGAGAATTAATTAAAAAGTAAATAAAAGTTCTGTGACAGTATTAGGTTATAATTTTTGCAAAATAGTGGGCGTGGCACGCCTCTAACAACGTAAAGTAACATAAGTAAACTAAACATTAAAGTAACATAAAGCCCATCTAAAGCATCTTGTGGCCCTGTAATGAAAGACAATTAACAATGTATATTAACAATGTATTCTGCGATATGTGTAGCTCTTCGCATCAAAAGGGATCACAGTTTTGGAATCCAGCCAAACTGCATGCTTCCGGCGCAACTGACTTAAATTAGCAAAGGAACTCTT
>VNJT01000598.1:0-11578 GCA_008042655.1 Drosophila burlai | reverse complement strand
GGGCGCCGAGGTGTGGAACTCGGTGCCCATTGCCAAAGCTGCAGCATCTTACCTGCAAGACTTCCACCACAGCGCCAATATCCTTAAGTACAAGCCCACTCATGTGGCCATCGGCTGCCTCTCGCTGGCCCTGCAGACCTACGGCGTCCAGGTGCCACTGACCGACGAATCCGAAGAGTCGGCCATGTGGTACAAGCCGCTGGTCAAAGACTTTACCCGCGAGCACCAGTGGGAGATCATTGAGAACGTGATCGAAGTGTACAAGCATGAGGCTTTCCTGAAGGCCACCTAATCTCCACACCCCGCCACTCTACCATTCCCATCTGCACTTATTTATTTTCCTATCGCGCCTCACATTACTTTCACTGTAAGCTGTAAGCTCAAATAAAAGCCTATGGAATGAAAAGAATAACTCTGCAAGATGATCCGTTGATCACTCATGAGCAAGCTCAAATAAAATTAAAGAAAATATGTTTGCGAGATGACCTGGGAATTGAGCCGCATGCATATTGAGTTTTTTTTTAAGAACAATATGTATTTATGTCTGTAAAGTATTACCTTAAAAGTACAAAACTAATAACTTCCCAACTAATTATTAATTTAAACTCTACAATTATTTTATCAAGAACGTTTTTATAAACATTTTTTAAATTGATTAAAAATACCAAAATAAATGTCGCCGTTGAACTTTCGCTCCAAGTACCATCTCTAGAAGTGGTGGCAGCTCCGGACAGTGTTGGTAAGGGCCGTTTGGCACAACAACAATACAATGCTGTCTAATAAACAAAACATTTTTTATACAGAACCAGAACCATTCCCATTTTTCTTTAAAAGACAACCATGCGAAAGACATGGGTGAAGCGAGAAAACATTTACTACAAACCCTTCTACAAGCAGAAGTCCAAGATGTTCCTGCTGCTCATTTTCCTGGTCGGCATATCCTTCATCGCCTATCAGGTAGGCCCGAGATAGAAGGGATCTATTTGGGTTTTAAGTGCGGCCGCTAACAAGTAAAATAAACATTATTAATTAGGCCTTCTCGCTGAACCAGCTGCCGGGAGTGCCTACGCCGTGGAACCTGCAACAGATCAAGCGGAAGCACCAGCAGATAAGACAGTCGCTGGGCAGCAAGCAGCGCGACGTCGACGACTTCGATGGCGGCGGAAGCGTACCGGTGGCTCCAGCTGCTCCCGCGGGCGGTGTCGCGGCAGCTGGAGCCGGGAACGAGGATCCCATAAAGATCATTAGGTAAGCTTGGGCATTGGGCATTGCCAGCACACAATTGTACTCATATTTGACCTTGCTCTGCTTCTAGGGGCACCCGCCTCTTCGACTACGATGCCTACAAGCCCAACTTCGAGGGCAAGTTCCGGTGTCTGGATGGCACGAAGGAGATCGCCTTCGATCACCTCAACGACAACTACTGCGATTGCGAGGGCGACGGCAGCGATGAGCCCAGCACGAACGCCTGCTCAGCGGGACGGTTCTACTGCCGCTACCAGAAGCGTCACATCACGGGCCGGGGCCTGGATGTTTACGTGGCCAGCAGCCGGATAAATGATCACGTGTGCGACTGCTGCGACGGCAGCGACGAATGGACGACGGCGGCCAAGTGCCCCAACAGCTGTGCGTAGTCCGACGCCATTCATCCCCTTGCACGTCCACTCCTCCCACCACCTGTGCGCACCCAGGGCAGCAATCTCAAGGATGAACCTGTCGGGCACATCACAAGCGATATTTTTTGTACGAGTACAATAGAATTGTAATTTATTCTAAAATAAGTAGATGGATTAAAACGAAATGAGTCCAGGAACTATTGGGGGCTTTGTCTGACTTTACGTACTCTTAAATTCGGTTAATTTTAAAAAAGTATCTAGCCGGTTTTTGGATCTGGAATTGGTTTTAAATTTAATATTGATAAACAGAAATTGTTTATTGCAATCCAGAATTTAAAGATTCAGATTCATTGTCAAAGTCTTTCCCGAAGAGCAGGGCAGTCATAGATTTTGCACATTAATTAGACAATGAATGAGACTTTCCCGTAGGTAGAAGGGCAAATTCATCTACCAATTCGGCATGAAAGTTGTACGTTCTCAACACAAATATTCCCGCTGGGTAACAAGAAATGAAGCTAACTTCGGCAAGCTGAAGTTTAAATACCCTTGCAGTAAGTATTTAAAATTTCGCGTGTTTTTAAATAATATAAATGTTGAGCGAAACATGTTGACAGTGAAAAATGTTGCGCAACAACTAAATGTTGCTAGCAACAAAGCTTTCAAAATAAATTAAGGGGTTACACCACTGTAGAATTTTTTAAAAATCGAAATTTTTTTTATTGCTAAAGGTCATTTAGGGTCTTAAGAATGATATACTAAAAGATGAAGTCCGGGAAAAATTTTTACATGCCTGAATTTCGAGTTCTGCCGCAGGACCTCTCACGATTTTACAGCCACTGAAAATTTAAAACGCGTTTATCTCAAAACCACTTTTTTTTGAGCTGGCAGGAAACATAACTCGAACAAATCTTTACCGATCGATTCCAAATTTTTACTGTACGTTTGAAATTGTTGTCCGCAGGGAACTACATACGTAGGGGTTTTTTGAAAAAGTGAATAGTTTTTTTTTTTTATATAAAAATGTGATGAAGTTTATGGTCAAATTGTGAATTTTTTTTTTAAACTGTCACCATTTTACGAAAAATTCATTTAAAAAAAAACCCCTACGTAGTTCCCTGGGGAGAATGGATTCAATATGGATTCAGAATTTCAATAACTCCATTGTGTTTACCTATACAAATTTCGAAAATATGCCTTTTTTTTGTGTTTTACATATTCCTATGGCAGCTATATGATATAGTTGTCTGATCCGACCCGTTCTGACTTACATATATAGAAGTGAGAGCATATAGAAGACTATCTTTAAAGTTTCATTCAGATAGCTTAAAAACTGAGGGACTAGATTACGTAGAAGCGGACGGACATGGCTAGATCGACTCGGCTGTTGATGCTGATCAAGAACATATATACTTTATAGGGTCGGAAATGTCTCCTTCACTGCGTTGCAAACTTCTGACTAAAAAAATAATAATACCCTGCAAGGGTATAAAAAAGAATTTCTATACTCTCAGATAGTTTTCCAATCAATTTCAAATCCATAGTAATTTCATTGACAGCCTTTAGATGTAAAACTCTTGTTGCTTTTTATCCATATATTATGCTTTTTATTTACCAGACTCACAAATATCAGTAGAATTTACATTGGGAACTCTCTATTTAGTAGATTTCATTAGCTTGACTTTCTCTTTCTTCTTAGAACTCTCCTCCGCTTCCTTTTAAATTCGCAGCGGTTTTTCTGTATCATTCATAATGGTTTAATTTACATCTACAAAACACATTCAATTGTATGATTCTCTGTATGCTTCTCGTTTATCAATTAGGTTTCTTGCCTAAATTGTATGCGAACTTTTAAGCAGTACAACTTACACATTGACAAAACTCTCGTTCGTAAAGCAATTTTGAACTGCAAATTCG
The DNA here is from genome assembly GCA_008042655.1 of Drosophila burlai. NCBI lineage: Eukaryota > Metazoa > Arthropoda > Insecta > Diptera > Drosophilidae > Drosophila > Drosophila burlai. The sequence continues at coordinate 8,048 of VNJT01000598.1, read as the reverse complement.
ACAAAGGTACGAAATTCTTGTGTAATTTATTATTCGTTTCTCTATGCACTAAATATATAGTAAGTTTAATTGGATTTGTGTTTGATCGGTTTGTCTGTTTGTTGGATAAGCGGGAAGCGGTAATGATGATTTCCATATCGATTAAATAGTGTATAAGCAAAGACCTTATAATAACAAGATAAGCAACGACGCCATGCGATTATTTTTTGCGCAAATTTGTCTCTTGCAGAAAAAGGGCTATGTTATCTTGTTATATAAGCTCTTTGGTATAAGGAACGCGCGCCATTACAATTACTTATCGCATCTGGTATCGTACTTGGCAAAATTTCACTTTATTCCCACGTTGAGTACTTCTCCTTTGAAAAAACTACGTGTACTACGAACGAGAAGCCAATCTCTCGGCTTCTCGCCACCAAATTTGTTACTTCGGCCTCAGTTCGCGCGAGCGAATCTGAGAATCGTCGTCCTAAGTAAAGTACATTTTGTTTGTCGTGGGGTCCTCCTTGCCAGTTTGCAACTTAAATTAAAGCTCACTTAACGCTAAGTAATACTTAATCAGAGGGGCTTTTTGTGTAGGTTTTGTGAGGAGGGTGATCTAAGATTGGTTACATCGACGTAGTACATATATAAATTCCTTGTGGGTGGTACTTAAAACGATAATTGCTTGAGTCAATGGAGAGGATGCTTGCCTTGCGAAGTGTTCTTCTTACTTAGTTCGTGTGCGCAAATCACAAATCGTTTTTCGATTACAAATAAATTAGCTTGGAGTGTTTGTATACATTAAGAGATGATTTTAAAATCAGCATATACACATGCATATTTGTGTGTAAATACATATATATATTTGTAGACGTACGCATGTACCTCTTATATTATTGCACTGATGAGATTTTTGCTTCACTTTTCGGGCCAATAATAATTACGAAAATGATGTAAAGGTGATGTAAAGGAGTACAAAATAATAGAGATGGGAATAAATAAATACATATACACAAATATAGACATACAAACGACACTTTGGACTGGGAAAAGGTAAAGGTAAAGGTAAAGGTAAAGGTAAAGGTAAAGGTAAAGGTAAAGGGAGGTGCTTGCTAATGGTGCTGTCTCTCGTACAAGTATACATTCTATAAAGTTAAGTTACGGATCTAACGGCAAAGCGTATAATACAATTTCTGCAGTTTGCGTTTCGAGCGACACTGATGGTGCGAGTGGTGATGCGAATGGTGGTGCGAATGGTGGTGCGAGTGGTGGTGCGAGTGATGTCTGTGGGAGTGCTGGTGATGCTGATGATGGCGTGACTGCGGTGGCTGAGGCAGCTGCTCCTGCTGCTGCTGCTGCTGCTGTTGTTGCATATGGCTGTGATGATGATTATTTACAATGCTCCCGGCGGCGGCTGATGAGGAGGCGGCGCTGCTCAGAGCCACCGCCGACGAGATCAGGGCCGCGGCCAGGCGCGATGAGGATGCCAGTGCCAGCTCTGGAGCGGCGGCCAGCAACTGCTGGTGATGCTGGCGCAGCTGGGCCACCTGTTGGCGCTTTAGGGCAGCAGTTCCCTTGCGCATTGCATGCAAACGACGCCTGTGATGGTGCGGATGATGCGGATGCAGTTGCAGTTGCAGCTGTCACTTTGCCTCCTCGCCGCTTTCCAGTAGACTGTTGTTGGTCCCGCCGTTGTTAGTTGCCACCTGAGCTGCCGACTGATCGCCTATCCCCACTCCCTGCTGCTGCTGTTGTTGCTGAAGCTGCTGCTGCTGCTGGTTGAGGGCATGGACATGCTGGCAGAAGGCCTGCAACACCTCAAAGTGGGTCATAAGGTTGGCCGGTTGGTTGTCATAGTGCAGGTGCCGGGTGATCGGCGCATTCAGCCGCCTCAGCATCTCCGTGAACAGCTTCTCCTCCTTGCGGATCCAGGGCCGGCGGTCGTCCTGCACCTGGTAGGGAGTCAGGTGGACGTGGATGTTCATGCCTGCTTAAAGAGTCGTTAGTTCGTTAGTCGAAAACAGTTTTGAATCGATGGCTTCTCTCCACTTACCCATGCGCGTTAGCGTTTCCAGTAAGCTACGTGATGTGATCCATGTGTTCTTCTGGCCACCATGACCGCCATCCAGCCAGTACATGTCCGATATGCGGGAGAGCAGGCGGCACATGCTGCTGTCGTCGGGCGTGAGGGTTTTCAAATAATGGAACTCGTAGATGAACTGCAACAGAGATGGGAAACACAGAGGATTAGCCAATGGTCAGCGAGCTAATGATTTCCACAACCCCCTCAGAACCTGATCGATGCTTCAGTTCTGAACGGGATTGGAGCGCAGGCACAAACAGTTAACGAACCAAACGCGACTCACTTGATTGAGCACGACGCAGCCCTTGCTGAAGCCAATCAGCACCAGCTTGGACTTGTCCAGGTTGAGGTTCTCTCGCCACCAAAGTGGATTGCTGTCGCTGGTTGCCGCTGCTGTTGCTGTTGATGTGACGGTTGCCGTCGCTGCCGTAACAGTTGCATTTGCTGCCTGCCTCGTGGCACAGTCATTGTTGTAGTGCTCCACGTTGTTGGTGGCAGAAGTCAACTTGATGGCCGCCGCAGGTTGCGTTTGCTGCTGGATCTGATTGTTCGCCTGCTCCTCCTGGTGGTTGTTCGCAATGGGCTGCTCGTTGCTGCTGCCGCCGATGTTTCCATTATTTCCAGTCACATTATTGACTGTCTCCGCCGCCGCCGCTGTGTCGCTGTCAACAATCGGGAATATGACGGCCCCGTCGGCATCCACAGTCACGTTCTCCTGCACCTGCAGTATGTCTATATCCATATCCTGGCTGCTGTCGTTGGAGGAGGCGGGCGCCGACTGCGAATTGGACTCCGAGGTGACGACGGTGGCATTGGAGAGCGTTAGAGCAGCGGCCGCAGCAGCAGCCGCGACTGCCGCCGCTGCAGCCGCCGCCTGGGCGGCCTGATCAAGGATCTCGTTCTCGGGTATGGAGATCAAGCGCTGCGACAGGTTCTGCAACAATCTGAGGACAAGAAAGGGGGAAAAAATAAGTATCACAGGGATCGGAGCGATTCACACTCACTTTTCCAGATGCTGGAGGGCATGGTTCATGGGAGTGTGATCGGGGACTCCAGCATTGTTGCCTCTCACAAAGTTATCGAAGCAGCTAAATGTCTTGAACTCCATGCTGTAAAAATTAAATTCGAAATTATTTTCAAGTAAAAATTAACCTTTCTTTCCTCTTGGAAACTTAATAGAAAAATCTATCAAGCACTTACCGCACTGGCCGGATGACGATGATGTGGGACCTGGGGAAGGCCTCGCGCAAGAGAATGGCCGAATTCTCGAGATTGTACTTCATGTAGCCCCTGCTGTCGCGATTCGTCTCCATGCTCTCCGGAAAATCCTGGACGTCGCCGCCAAAGTAGATAATGGCCGTGGAGTCCTCTGGCACGTGCGACTGCGACTGCTGCTGGCGCACAATTGGCGGGCAGTAGACGATGTCATTCGCCCGGTTCTGGAATCCGGCCACAGAGAAGATGCGGAAGGGGCCGGCCGAAGTGCTTGGCGTGCACAAACGCTCCCCGCTGCCGCCGCCAAGCATGCCCTCGAAGTTACGGATCCGCTCTTGCAGTTGCAGGAATTGATCAATGGTGAGCTGGTGAGGATCCGGGATTGGATTACATTCAGAGTCGTCGTTGGAGATGTAGTCAGTCACACAGTTACACACAATTAACACACTTTGCATACACACTTTATGCCTGACAAATTCTATAAAGTCCTTTCCTTATTAAATTCCTAATTATCCCTAAATAAAACACACAATCTAAACGCAAACACAGAGGTCCCTCAACTTCCTAATCCTCCTAATAGTAATCGCTCTCGTAGGCCTCCCGGGGATTACCGCAGCAACCGACGAAGCGCAGCCGTGTGTCCTCCATGCACAGCTTCGCGTCCTCGCGCATCTCACGCATCTTCATCCGCACCTCCTCGCGCATCAGGTTGCGACACATGGCCACCAGGCCCATGCCCAGCAGCATGTACACGAAGTTTATGGCCAGCTTCGAGTGCTGATCGGCGGCCACAGACTGCAGCTGAGCCAACTCTTCCGGGTCGGCGCCAATGTCCTCCTGCAACTTGTGCGTGGCGGCATTGACATCGGCAGCGGTGGTAAGCGAGGCACCCGGCACAAAGTCGCCGAAACCGATCTTGCACAGCGACGTCATGCAGAAGTAGAAACTGTTCAGGAAGCTCCATCTCTCCCAGTTGGCGAACATGACGGTGCCCGTGAGTACATAGAAGAATATAACCCACAGACAGGCGGTGGAGGGCACGATAACCTTCTTGCGGGGCAGGCTAACGCCACCCTCGAGGGCATCCAGGCGATCTAGACCGCTAGACTGCTCCTGGGTGCAGTCGTGCATGGAGCGGTAGAGGAACTTGAAGGAGCGCGCCAGCACCCGGCCCATGCTCAGAAAGTACAGGATGTACAGGGGTATGCCGAAGGTGGCATAGATCACGGTCAATCCCTTGCCCCACGGCGTTCGCGGCACCATATTCCCGTAACCGATCATTGTTATCACCGAGAGGCAGAACATCAGGGCGGCCGGGAAGCTCCAGATCTGCTCAGGACTACGGCCCACATAGCCGTGCTTAACGACGTCCGCTATCTTGACCTGGTAGTCCCGCAGCACGGCATTCGTCTCCTCCGTCCAGCGCAGGCGATCGACTACGTTGTGCTGCTCCGTGATGCTCCATAGCTGTTGAGAGCAGTTCTGGCGTAGCTCGATTACATGGCCGGCGGTCTTGTCCACGAACTGCCGTTCTATGTGCATAAATGCGAAGGCGCCGCAGATGGCGTAGAACACAATGAGGGCGCCCACGCCCACCTGCGTGCACATGAAGGTGACGAAGTTCCGGCAGCATCTTTTCACCCGCTTCCTCGGCTGATTGCTGGGCGTGGAGGAAACGGAGGACGCCCCTCCCATCCCCACGGCTACACCTCCTCCTCCTCCTCCTGCGGCTGGGGAGGTTTTCCTTTGAAATTTACTGGGCATTATAATCGTTCCTGGATTATATAACCGATTCCACGAATGCTGGAGCTCTCTGGAACTCTGATCTGAAGACACACAGGCCAACAACGATGCCTTTCATGTGCAATTAATTTGGCAGTTGTCGATTGTCGGTCTAATTTGGAACACTGGGAGTGTGGAAATATCGCCACGTTGGCTAAAAATAAACCCACGCCTTAGCACGCCACATTTTCCATAGGCCAGACGCACGATTTTCCTTCCGGCTGCACGACCGATCCACGCGGGCGCCAAAATTCAACTGAGAAAAACTATTTCGGTGGGAAAGCATCCCAAAAGGCGGCGAGGGGATACGAGAGAGCGATGAAGCGGGAAATCCAGAGGCAGCGGACGGAGATCCCCCATAAATAATACGAGAAAGCGCCTACCGCGGCTGCACGCTCTTCTAAATGAGGTAATTTACGTCAAAATTATGAACAAGAGTAATCAAGTCATCACCTGGGGACAGGTGCAATATGGACAACAAATATGGAACCTTAATATAAAAGATAAGAACTGAAATATTGCTTAGGAAATGCATTCTCTAAGAAGTTGTGAAATTGCTGAAGGGAAAATCAATTCCATATGGCTATCAGATCGTAAAAACGTAAATAAATCAGTTGTACTTTTTTAATTTTAAATATCTCTTAGAAATGGGGTTGTCGAATATTTTTAAAAATGTCGTATCGATTCTATTTTTTTTTTATCAAATAAAAAATTGTAATTATTAAAATATCGCTTAAAAATATAGATATTTGATATTTTTCTTGTTATATAAAATGTTGACAATAAGTTTAAATATTTATATGCATATTTTCGGACACAGTTTAGAATCATTTCAAATATACAGACTCTGAAGAAATAAGAAATAATTTGATCAGACATCCTGCTCGTAGTGTCACAGTTTGACCTCTTTTGAGTGGTAAACTTTTGTGACGTAAGTCAAGATTTCGAGTTACTTACAAAATCCTTTTAAAATGTTTCTAAAGGTTTTTTTTTATAGAATATATAACCTAATTATTCGATTAAGCCCGACGATTACATTTTTAAATTGACTTTAAGAACCTAAAGGTATTAAGAACTTTTTTTTCATGCTCTACAAGATTTTAAGCTCAGAGAAGATATAAAAAAATACCTATTTTAAATTAAAAAAATTATATTTATCAATTTTGACAGATTTGTAGCTTTTATCCAAGGAAAAAAGATTTCCTGACCTGAAAGCCTTATTGCTATCTGCTCACATTTTGCAAAGATATTGGCCCTACGAATCTGGGAGAGAGCGTAATAATACCGCTCACCTTAACATTAAGTTTACGAAATCCGAAAGATGGGATAGGAATTGTCTGCTAGCAGTTCATAAAAAATTATGGCACTCTGATTAACGGCTGTGTGTGTGGGGCAGACGACGAGTGAAAAGCTCTCGGGAACTCTTTTACTTCGGCGCAGATCTAGGCGGAAAGAGCATCCGAAGTCGGGCAACAACAATTGTGAGGGACGCCAAACAAACTATACGTAAATATAAACAAAGAATTAAAAAACGAAAGCAGAGACCAAACATACACACTAACGCAGGCGGCTACGCTGATACAGAAGAAGAGGAAGAGGATCAAATGAATACGCAAAAACGGGGGGTGAAATGCGTAGCGATAGATTTTTTCAACACCAGCACTTGCACACACACACACACACATATATAGCTGCACTCGGGTCGCCACACTCTCGCAGACAAACACTCACAGGCGCTTAAAATTTCACAAAATTTATGCAAAAATTGTCGGCCCATCGCGCACTACCTTTGGCGCTGCAACTGGCCTCCGCATTTCTCCTACTTACGCTGTTTATGGTTCTTAATAGTTGCGCGTGAAAATTTTGGCGATTTTTCTGCACTTCCCGCTAATTTCGTCTCTGTTTTTCTTTTATCCAATGTGACCATGGCAGACTTGCGAAAATATTAGGGTTGATGATAATATATAAAAATATCAATATATCGATATTTTCTCTAAAGATTTGGCAATTTCGCGGCTTCTGGGCACACTAGAACCTGAAACCCACATGAACGCACGGCCCGGCATCACTGGTCGCTCATGAACAAACACTCTGGCAATGCTGGTCGCTTAAAAAAGCAAGGTCTGGTAGCACTGGTCACCCATGACCGAAAAGTCAACTTTCAAAAGGTGGGAAACATAGATAGAATTGTACATGAAGTAGGGAAATTATAGCACTGAATCGAACCATATCTGGGAAAGCTATCCTAATTTTAGTCAGAAGTTTGCAACGAAGTAAAGGATATATATTCTTGATCAGCATCAACAGCGGAGCCGATCTTTTTTTTTTCCGTTTCTACGCAAACTAGTCCCTCAGTTTTTAAGCTATCGGAATGAAACTTTGCAGATAGTCTTTTATATGCTCTCGCTACTTTATAAGTCAAAACGGGCTGGATCATATATCTGCCATAGAAAGGATCATAAATTTAAGAGGAAAAAAAATTAGAACTTCGCCCGTTTTTAACATATTTCCATATAAGTTTGTATTATTCAAAAATTACAATTTTAATTTTATCAAAATCGGACACCTATATCAATATAGCTGTCATACGATCAATAAATGTAGAAAAAATACAAAACTGTGAATCTAATAGCCTTATTCCACTGCTACATATTTCAACATTTTGAATGTTGGGGTGATTCCATTGCTACATTTACATTCGGCTACATTCCTTGTTTATTTGAAGTCCGACATGTCAAATATAAATAAGGAAAATATTGAACAAAATTAGTGAGATTGAAGAAATAGCCACTATCAGCGGGTTCTACGCAATGCTATCGTGACACTGGCCAGTTTGGAAGATGGGGAAGAGGATCTCATGACGGTACACAAGGCGATTGCCGAGGAGGACCCATTGCCTCCACATACATAAAGATCTGCGCCAATCCCCGTGAATCTGAGAGTTTGTCAGTAACAAAGAATAATAAACCATGACGAATACTGCATCTAT
>VNJT01000596.1:0-14796 GCA_008042655.1 Drosophila burlai | reverse complement strand
GGCGTGGCTATAAAAGGATATACAACACTATACACAAACTCGACAGGTAGGCCGAGGGCGGGTATAATCATTAAAAACAACCTTAACGCTCTCCTACATCCCAATCTTAGCAACTCAGACCTAGCAGTGGCCAGGCTTGAAGCAGCGGATGGGACAGCCATGCTGATAGCATCCGGATACATGGCCCACGATGAACCGGCACCCCCTGAAGCGTTTGTCAGGGTGATGCAATGGGCCGAGGACTCCAAGACGACACTCATCCTCGGGTGTGACGCCAACGCCAGGCACACACTGTGGGGAAGCAAGGAAACAAACGAAAGGGGTGAGTCTCTTTTTGAACATATTATATGTCGTGACGTCACTATCTGCAACAAAGGGGAAACACCCACCTTTATTTTTCCGAGTACGGAAGAATTTTAAGGATGGGAGGAGGTCCTAGGTCCAAATGGAGCACAGTAACCACAGGGTAGAAAAATTGAGTGTTTCGCCAAAAAACTCTTTTTCAGACCATAGATACATATTCTTTGAAATTTCGATGCCGACCTGCGAGACGGCACCGAAGCGCAATCCCCGCAACACAGACTGGAAGAAATATGAAAAGATTGTACAGTCAAAGGTGAAGAAGGTATGACCCAACCCGGAAGGAATGGACAAGGAAGTCGAGGACTTCACGAATATTCTCAACAACGCGTACGAAGAGTCGTGCAGAGTAACGTACTCCAAGAAGACATATCCGCAATGGTGGAACAGAGAGCTAAGCGAGCTTCGAAAAAAGGCTAGGAAAGCCTTTAATACAAGTTACGGAACCAAAGACTGGCAGCCGTATAAGGAAATACACAAGGAATACAAAAAAGCGATATACGCAGCCAAGAAAGACTCCTGGAGCAGGTACTGCGAATCGCTAGAAGGAATCAAGGACACGGCTAGGTTGGGTAAAATACTAGCCAAGGGGCACACTAGCCCCACCCTTATAAACAGACCTGACGGTACAGGAAGTACGTCAGCAGATGAGACACAGGAGATCCTGCTGGACATACTTTTCCCAGGTAACGAGAAAGAAGAAACTCGATCAGAGGAAAGCCAAATGGCGGAACACCAGCTAAGAGTCGACGAGATCGTCACAATGGCAAGAATCCAATGGGCGGTACACTCTTTCGACAAGTACAAAAGTACGGGACCGGACGGAATCATAATAGCAATGCTGCAGGCAACAAAATCATGCACAGGGAGATGGCTGCAAGCAATCTTCCAAGCATGCATTAAAACAGCACACATACCACTTCCGCGAAAGGAAGCAAGAGTAGTCTTTATACCAAAACCAGGAAGAAGAGGACACATCCAAGCCAAGGATTATGACAAGGGCGCTGAAAAAACTCAACCAATGCACTACCACAACCAGAATTCGATTTTTTTTGGCATAAACTCTACATTTTTATGTCAATATATCGTCCTAAAGTAATTATTTTCTAAAAGTAAACTGATCATACAAATTAAAAACAAAAACGAAATTGAATGAAAGCTTCTCTTAAGCTTTTTATGAATTTTCAAAGTTAAGCTATTGATCAGCTGATTGCTCGTGAAGAATTTGCGCAATTTTTTTGTTTACTTTGGCATATCACACAAGGTTTACTACGCACCCAAAAATTTAAGTAAAATATGGAAATTAAAGGTAAAGGTATGTAGTATTTAATGTATATAGAATAAAAATGTGTTTTTGGAGAATTTTAGTGCCGTGTAACGTCTTAGTTATGTGATTTTATAGGAAAAAATTAACTATGTCTTCTGTCTTTAATGGAGTATAACTAACCACCTGACAATTCCTGACAAAAGTTAAAAACGTAAGTTTGTAGGTTTAACCTTTGTTTTTGATGGCTATGTAAAATTTTTTGCTCATTTTTGCTCCTTTTCTGATAAATCGATAATACATAGGCAAGTCCCAGTTCTGGTCAAGCGACATTTTCGATGAATAGATATGTAATATAGAAGTACAGGAAGAACAAGATTAATCATTATAAAAATTTGTATATAATATAGATCTCATAAAAAGTTAATAAAGTTAAGTTTTTGTAATTAGTAAAAAAAAAATATAAAATTTGGTTTAATTCCGAAGTAGCTTGTATGGGAGGCAAAAAGGGGGCAAATTTTTTTTACAAACTTGTTATAATATAACAACAAAATGTACAAAGTTTTACGTCTGTAGCTTAATTTTTAGAGTTTATGCCAAAAAAATCGAATTCTGGACCCTAGTGCAATGGGCAAAAGAATGTGGGTTGGGCATAAACCCAAGCATCACGGAACTTATGCTCTTTACAAAGAGAACAAAGATCCCCAGATTCAGTAAGCCGAAGATAGACGATACAGAGCTAGAGCTGTCACAACAAGCCAAGTATCTAGGAGTGATTCTGGATACAAAGCTATCATGGAAACAAAACATCAACGAAAGAGTTAAGAAAACAAGCATAGCATTCTACTCCTGTAGGAAGATGTTCGGGAAAAATTGGGGCATCACCCCAAGACAATAATATGGCTCTACACAGCGGTTGTAAGACCCATACTCACATACGGAGCACTAGTATGGTGGCCAGCGCTAACTACGGCATAGAAAATCCAGAAACTTACCAAGATACAGAGATCTGCATGCGCAGGTGCAACAAGAGCACGTAGATAGTGCCCAGCAGTAGCGCTGAATGCCATTCTAAACATATTACCGATAGAACATTTCATAAGGAACACAGCAAAGCGCGATACGACTAAAGGCAAGCCAGAGATGGAAGAACTACCACACCGGCACTGTAAGATCCTGAACGAAATAAACGATCGGCTAACAGTAAATACCGACTACATGACAACCGAGATGCGGTTCGGCAATGCATATACTACAAAATACCCAACAAGAGAAGAGTGGAGAAGAGGGAGTGTAACCGAGCCAGATGAGATATCACTCTATACCGATAGCTCAAAGATGAGCGGGGCCGGAATCTTTGCCGAAACCTGGGGGATAGAAGAGTCCTTCCAACTCCCAGGGTCAGCAACAGTGTTCCAGGCGGAGGTCCTTGGGATTTTGAAAGCAGCTAAACTTCCATTGGGCCGAGACCTCCAGAATACCAAGGTAAGGATATACTCAGATACCCAAGCGGCCATCAAATCTCTCGCAACAGCAAGGACTTCATCTACACTAGTCGCCAAATGTAAGGAGGCAATAACAGACTCGCGGAACACAACTGGGTGCAGATAGCCTGGGTACCCGGGCACAATGACATCCCCGGCAACGAAAAAGCGGACAAACTGAAGAAATAGCAGTAACAACACAGATATTCAAGTATCTCTGAACACTGTTCAGGCCGAGATCCACGACCACTTCAAAGTACTAGCGAGCAGGGAATGGTCGATGAAGGCGGAACACAGGAGATCGAAACTGTGCTGGCCTGAATACAATAGGAGACGGACTGCAGAGCTGATCTCCAAGAGTAAAACGGACATCAGAAGGGTAATGGCAGCCATCACGGGCCACTGGGCAATAGGCACGCATGCCTGTAAGATGGGCCTACCCCATAACCCACACTGCAGAAGCTGCAAGGAACCAAACGAGCAGGAGACACCGGAGCATTTACTGTGTCACTGCCCGGCATTCAACCGGATAAGAGCGCACACCAACTCGGGTCACTAGGGGAAGTGAGAAGGCAGACAGTGAATGCCATCCTAGCTTACCTGAATGACACGGGCTGGTACTGAAAGGAGGCGCAGACTACAACCAAAACGAGGGTGTGGATTAAAACGGAGCATAGCTCTAATTGGAGGTTACAAACAGTAACTTCACCACTGATACCTACCTAAAAAGCACCTAGGATTGAACATAATTATACATGAAAAAATTATTCCAGAAAAAATTATGTTTTTTTTATTTAACCAACTTTACCTTTCTGAGGACAGGCAAAATTTAATGGTTGGCGGACGGACTTATCCACAGTCCCATTGACTGAGCACAAGTCTTACATACCTACTTTAGCACAATATGTTTAATGAACACGCCTTATGATACCCTATACTACCCCACAATTGAAACAATTGATCCTAAAGCCAAGGCTAATGGAAAATACCCAAACTCCCCCCAGGATGTAATCTAAAACTCAGAACGATTCCCAAATGCACCCTAATCAATCACGACTTAGCCATCTGTCACGATCTAAGTTCTGAGTCGAAACCAGAGAACTTAATTATTAGATTTCAATAGCAAGTTCATAAAAATTCACTTTGAATATTTGGAAAAGTTCGAGACCTAGGCTTGATCGCCAAAAAAAGACAAACAGCAGGATGGAGAGCCCAACAGATAGACGGACATGAATGGATAATAAATGATAAAGAATTTTTATACTTATTAAGGTTTGAAATAAAAACATCACTGCGTTGTAAACTTCTGATTAAAGTCAGAATACAAGTTGCAAGAGCTTACAAATTTTTAACAGATCAGTTAATAAAAAGCCAAGCTATGAATAAAAAATAAAATTTGGAAATAATTAGCTTACCATTAGCTGTTCATATTGGCAATCATACGCATTTAACGCGATGTCTCTTTTAAGCAATTCATTGTGAAGCTCGTCAATCTCCAATTGTAGGCATTTAATATTATGCGCATCACATTTTGCCGATATCAGCTCTTGCTTCATTTGATTACAGCGGCACTGAAAACATTTTATAAAACTTTTCTATAACTAGTTTTAGATAAATTAAAAGAATCCAACACATTTTTTTGCATGCAACGCATATAAAGAAAAACGTATAGATTTTTTGATTAACTACTTAGTTGACAATATAAAAAAAATGTAGTTTTTTTTTTGGAAAAATAGACAATGTTTTTGTTAAACATTTGAAAATTACTCATAAGTCACATTTTTAAAAAGCCTCTACATCATGTATATAGTATATGTTGTAGATTTTTTTTTGGGTTTTAACAGGCATATTGCATATAACCAATGCTTGTAAACTTGCTGGTTAAAATTTAATAAAAGTATAATTAACAATTAAATCTAGAACGATCTCTGCATACAAATATGCAGAGCAAAATTCATGCTTTCAGCTATTAGATATATGAACAACAACAAGATGTTCGGGGACCGTTCGGTCATCCACGAGTAGAGAGAGCACTAAATCGGGGACCGCTAGGTCAGCTACGAGCGAGGGAGAAACTTAATTCGGATACTGAGAGACTGATAGAGAGATTCTAACTATAAATTACTACTAGAGAGAATCGCCTTCACAATCGATGGGGCACGCGAGATAACGACAGTAACTGCACCGCCATCGCAAAATCCAGCTAGTCGGCACATCGACATTCGGCCTTACTTACCTGGATAAATACAATAATGCACCCAGTACATTGATACATACAAACAGCGTCACACTTATAGAAACCTTCGTACAGAAATGCGCGTATCAACGTTTTCTAAAGTTAACTGTGTTTTTGCAATTTGGTAGATTACAAATTAAACGTTTCATTTAAATTCACGGGAAATTTTTCCTGCTCACCGGGACCTGGCGTGCCATCCGGCACCTGGAGTCGAAGGGCGGCAAGGTGCTGATGCTCGGCCTGGATGAGGAGGCTCTTACACTCCTCAAGAAGCGAGATATGCTGGTGCTCACCATCGTTTCGGCCAGCTGAAATGCCGCCTGCATAAAAAGCAGGAGTCTGCTGAGGCGAAGGTGTCCACCGAAACAAATGCCGACGATGTGCCCGGCACGTCAACGGCGACAGCCAAGGAGGCACCCTCCTGCCCCTCGGGCGAAGCAGCTGAGGCCATGTACTTTGCAGCAGTGCACGCGGAGTTGGACTCGGTTTCGCTACAGGGGCTGGACCTGGCGCGCCTGCACATGGGCGTCGAGGAGGAGCAAACCAGCATTGAGGAGCCATCCGATGATGAGCGGACACCCACCGGGATGCTGTCAGTGGCCTATCTGACGCTCTCGGAGGGTGAAGAAGAGCTCTAAGGATGGGGGCCACCAGCGTGGTACAGATGAACCTGCATCACGCCAGGGCAGCCTCGGCTGTCATCGGCAGGTTGGTCTCCAGGTCGGACCTGGGGCTAGTGCTCATCCAGGAGCCTTGGGACCTCAGAGGCAGGATCTGCGGCCTAAGTAAAGTGAGTATGCAAACTATTGCAGACGTAAGGGAGGCATCACCGAGAGCATGTATCTTTTATCTAGGGATCTTACTGTTTTCAATGTGCGGGCCGAACCCACATTCATTATTTAAACCAGCGCTGAAGTACTGGATGTCACTTTTGGTAATGAGGGGGGCTCCCGGTTGATTCGCAGCTGGAAGGTCTCCTCAGAACCGTCAATGTCGGATCACAGGATCATCCTGTTCGACATTCATAGTAACCTTAGCTTCAGCAGAGTTATCAAGAATCCACGATGGACTGACTGGCCAGCCTATCAGTCCTGTCTGGTATTAAATCTGAGCAGGCTGAACCAGAGTAGGAAAGTATCCTCTCCGGAAGATCTTGACCAACTCTCAAAAGAAGTTGGTGAGACAATCTTGGATGCATATCATGCAAGCAGGCCCGAAAAATCAATAGAGTCTAGCAAGAACAATCTCTGGTGAAATAAGAAACTAGTGCTACTTCATGCAGAAGTCAGAAAGCTGTTTAACACAGCTATACAGCAAAAAGCTGACAGAATAAAACAAAGAAATCCGGTATAGAAAGCGTGCTTACATTTTCGGAAATTTCGTTCCACCATAGAGCAAGCCGCACCTGCGGCTAGAGTGTTTAAGGCAATCGCAAAAGGCAAAGTACTTTCTGAACTTTGTCTGAAGAGGGCAGTTGGGCAGTCACTCACCGAGGATGAGGAGGAGAAAGCGGAACTTCTCCTGCGAACTCACTGTCCTCTGTGCACAACCATTTTAAATGTAGACAACAGTTACGAAAGGATCCCCAACGGGAGACCCAACTGGAGTCTGGCTGCAGCAATCGTAACAGAAGATTAGGTGGGCGTTGAGTACACTCAGCCCCTACAAGGCTCCGGGGGTGGAATCATACCCATCTATCTTCAGAAGGGTGTCGAAAAACTAATGTTTTTCCTTATACGTATTTTCCGGGGGAGCCTAGCAATGGGTTACATTCCTAGGGCATGAAGAAGGGCTTGGGTGATCTTTATCCCGAAGGTTGAGAAGAAAGACCCCTTTCATCCCAAATCCTTCAGGCCGATCAGCCTAACCTCCTTCCTGCTGAAAACCCTTGATTGTGGACAACCACATTAGAAACTCGCACTTGGTGCGAAGGCCTCTGCATGCGGATCAGCATGCCAATAGAGAAGGAAAGTCTACTGAATCGGCTCTCTTGAGCCTGGTTGACAGTATACAGCGCTCTGTAAAAGCCATAGGGGTAGCTCTTTGTGCCTTTATGGACATAGAGCGTGCTTTTGATAACACAGCTCATGACGTTGTGTTAAGAGCACTCTGTAGAAGGGGAAATGAGACGGGTCTCACGACCTGGCTGGGCAAACTTCTTGATAGCAGAAGTCACTGTCAACAGTGTGACTGTTAGAGTTCAAACCACCAGTGGCTGTCCGCAGGGGGTGTCCTATCACCACTACTCTGGAGCCTCGTGGCTCCAGCAGCAGCAAATGGGTTTGAATGTCAAGGCTATGCCGATGATATCACTTTAGTCTGTAAAGGTAATTTTGAGAGCACATTGTGCGACAGGATCACACTGGGCCTAAGACTTAGCTTAGACTGGTGCAGAGACGTGGGGCTGAATATCAATCCAGCGAAAACCACAGTTGTCGCCTTCACCTATCGCTACAAACTAAAATCCATTCAGCCCATAGCCATTGGGGGCACAGAGATTCCGATCTCCACTGATGTCAAATATCTGGGAGTCATCCTAGACAAGCGACTAATGTTGAGACAACATGGGGAACATGCCGTTCGCAATGCCACTATGGCCTTAATGAGCTGCATATCTCTTTCGGGAAAAATTTTGGAGTATCTCCAAAGATCCTACTGTGGATGTATGTTGCTATGGTGAGGCCCAAGTCAGCTACGGGGCTGCGGTTTGGGCGAATCGCGCTGACCTTGATGTCACGAAAAGGCAACTGGGCAAACTCCAGAGACTTGCCTGCACGTGCATCTCGGGCGCTATGCGCACTTGCCCGTCCACTGCTCTGGATGTACTGCTCGGGCTTCCACCACTGCACTTGCATATCAAGCACAGTGCGCGCAGATCTACCATGAGGATAAAAGGGGCAAGACCAGCTGACTCGGCCGCGACTGCAACTGACCTGTTATTAGAATATCCGTAGGATGTTAATTGGCCAAGTTTAGCTTTGATAAGCTCTTCAAAACAGAGCTTAGCAACAAGTCGGAGTGGAACAGCATGTCTACCACCTATGATGTGAAAACACATGCTATTAGGTGGTACACCGACGGCTCACTAACAAAGGATGGTGCGGGTGCGGGTGTCTGTGGACCCCGACTCAAATATCACGAACCTCTAGGGAAATTCGCCAGTATCTTTCAAGCGGAAATACACGCGATAGAGAGATGTACCTCGTTCAATATTGAGCGGGGTTACAATCGGAGAGACATAGCCATTTTCTCAGATAGTCAGGCAGCAATCAGAGCACTCAGTGCACATAAGATTGTTTCCAGACTAGTATGGCAATGTATAGCAACACTCAATGAGTTGGGTGTGAACAATAAAGTAACCATATACTGGGAACAGGGCATGCAGGGATCCCCAAAGCAGTCGTGTGGATCTCATGACTGCCTGCAATGACTTCTGGCAGTCGTCGAAAGGGGCAAGGCAGAGTAAACGTCTGCTATGTATCTGCAATAGCAAGAGGACCAAGGACTGTTTGGAGTTTTGCAAAGGATCTCTCCGAATAGTAACGGGTTTCCTGACCGGGCACTGCAGACTGCGCAAGCATCTGTACAATCTCAAGTTAGGGGAGGACAGTCTTTGCATAATTTGTCTAGAAGGAGACGAGACTTCGGAACACCTACTTTAGGAGTGCCCGGCTATCAGTCGGTTAAGGTTGGCTCACTTGGGGACCTTACACTCACCACACAGGAAATGAGGGCTCTTCGACCAGGCGACATCATCGCATTCTTGCGAGCGATTGAACTGTTCGAGGAGCTATAGCTCATACTCTAGGACTAGGGCACAGTGCACTAACCTCTCGTAACTATTATTATTATTCAAGATTTCGAAAACCGCGTAAACACTCTCTTGGTCCACTCAGAAACTTTCGGACAGCTAATGGCCATATTGGCCTATGCGTGGCCCCGTGAGGACCTTCCGACATAACCTAACCTAACCTGGTCAAACGCAGAGGTGGAATGAGTTTTCAGCCAAGTTTCGCTCGTAAAGAATAGCTTAAGAAATCGAATGAATTTAAAAACTTTAAATGCTATTCTAACCATAAAGAGAGTTACATTACAAACAATAAATTTTGTATTTTAAATTCTAATATATGTACTTGTAAATTTACAGATATTGACTTAAAAGAAGTGGCATGTGTTGCCTAAATTACACATTGCCACCAAAATATTTAAGAATAATTGACGAATCTGGGGAATGTTTGAATGCTGACGAGAACTTCATCGAAATTGAAAATACTAAATATACATCATTATTGTAATAAAAAAGAGATTTAAAGTAGAGTTTGTCTTACTTTCAGATCAATATTTTCTTTAATTGTTAATTTAACATCGATAAACAATTTAGTTATTTTTTTAGGATTTTTTTTTTTATTTCTAGCTATTTTTTCCGTCCATTTAGCTATTTTGGCCCACAAAATTCTGGCAACACTGCTGACGACATACCGCTGTCTAATTAAAAAAGAAAAGAAGCTAACTTCTGCACGCCGAAGTTTGTATATCCTTGTAACTTAGAATTGGATCATTATGAATTCACAAAATTTTACCAAATGAAAAGAAAAACGAACAGGAATTATATAAATTCAGACGTAACGTTTATCTATGAAACTACATTTACAGTCTTCAAGTTATAGTTTTAGATTCATAGTTTTATATTTTCTTCTACATTTGACGATCGTAAGACAGCTAAATGATATAGAAGTCCGATTTATACCAAATTAAAACAGAAATTGTTGAATAATACAAAATGGCCATGTCTCAAATTGTATGAAAATGTTGAAAACCGGCAAAGTTTTTACGGAACTGCTGGTTTTGGGCAATGCCGGGCTAGCTCAAGGTTCCCAGGGTGGGTTTCAACTCGATGCCCGCAGTCCGCACAATAATTAAATACCGATATTAATCGGACGTCTTAAGCACAAAAACTCACATCACTACAAGAAAATGTAAACAAAGAAACTACGCAAAGACACTTGCGGGACCAGGGACCCGGTGGCGTTGATGATGATGCCTCCTGGATATTTTGGTTCATCACCCATCTCCGGCGGACCGGAGCCTATTCCAGGCGCTCTTGCGACCAGTCCATCTCCCCCAGGTAAATGCTTTACTCAGCGTTCATATTAGTATTTTTTAGTAATTTATAATTTTCAGAAATTCCTTACTTTGAAAAATGGCCGTTCTTAACGTATATATTCCCCAACCCTGACCCCGACGCTGCACTAATCCCTGGTATGAGTTTTGAGGACGCGGAGGACAAGCACGGAGAAACTAAAGTAAGTTGGACACAGAAATGGTATACAAAATGATTACTTATGTATATTAAAAATAAATACTTAAATTCTATTTGCAGCACCCTTAAGAGGAATTTTCCTACTGCAGCGGCTTACAAAGGCACCGAACTCCAGTGGACGGAGAGTAAGAAAAACCGCCCAGATTGCGCGTTGTCCGGACTTGGGCCGCTATGGCGGTTGCGGCGGAAGGAAACTGGCCACCACGAGTCAGGCGGTGCAAAAAAAGAAAAAACACTCCGCCGGCCTTCTTGATCGTGCACCCACACAGAAAATCGTTCGTCGGTTTACGGCAGCGCTTGGAACGGATTCACCAGGAATTTAGGACAGCTCTGGCCTTCGTCCCGTGTCCGCAACTGCCTGGCCGGAAACTCGGCGCAAGCTTATGATAGGCTACCTCTGGAGAGTCTCTGGTCGCGGCTGCTGGTTTCGCGGCTGGATGCTGGCGGCGGGTCTGGAGTCCACTCCACAAAAATATTAAAAAAAAAAAAAAAGTGCTGTGGTCAGTGTTTTCACCACTGCAACGCTGAAGAGAAAACACTTTTTTTAAATCTCGCCCTAACCTTTGCGGCCACTTTCACTCACGTTTCCTTTTCTTTTCAGAACTTAATCATTGCGGCCGCCCGTGCTCTTTTCCTTTTTCCTACTCCTATTCTCTTGCTGTTTACGCCTCCCTTTATGGGCTCGTTCCGTTGCCTGAATTCCGCCTTCAAGAAACCGTTCGTTTTGGCGCTCAGGGAAAAGATCGAATTAAAGGGCAACATCCTTTTCTCTTAAAAAGAGCTGGCCGAGATCTAGGGGGCACCACCGTTCCCCTTTTCCCGGTTCGCTCTTGAAATCCCTCACCACTAACCCTATCGATATATCGGTGCTCCTCTAGCCCATTCCGACTGGAAATGCAACAAAGCTATAATTTTCTTCTCCAAATTTTCTGATTGTTCCGATGGCAGCTAATTGATGTAGATTTATATAGTAGTAAGGGCATATACCTCAGGGAAATAGGTATATGTGGATGCATTTTTTTTCCAAAAAAGTATACATACTTTAAACAAAGTAAATCATTTCAAGCTTTTTTTTAATTTATAGGCCTTTTGAACAGCTAACAGAATATATAATAATAAGACATAGTTTTATGGAAACTTATAAAAATATTTGTGACGCGCAGACGCGCACATATATAATATATTAGGCACAAATAAGTAACAGGAACGATTAAAGACATTATAATGGAAATTGATTTGAATTAAATGCGCGCGCGGGCCAATGATCGTGCGCGACGGGTCACACTAATGCGGCCAAATTCGGGTGTAGATGTGGGCACACTAACCTCCGCCAAACCGCTATATAAGACGCACCACAGCCCTCCAGAGCTCATTCAGTCTCGGCCGGCGACCGGCAAAGGTTCACCTAACCAGGACCAGCGGAAAAGACGATCAGTCAAGGATCAGCAGTAAAGAGTGCAGCTGAGCCATAGGAGACGGATAAACGGCGTGTTCTTAGGACCTCAGAACGAGCCGATGGAAGGGACGCACCCGTCACTAGATCACGACGTTACGAGGCGACGAGAAATGAAACTATTATTAATCTGTACCTATTAAGCCAATAAACATAAATATAATTTGTACCGTACTAGCTAGCGTTCTACTCTGGGACCGGGTCGGAATCTCTTACAGCAACCACACCCGAGGACTGACAGATCGTCACATATTTTATTGAATTGAACAACCCTGTAGTACTGCTGGTGGCAATTGACCATGTTGCACTACTTAATCCACTAGCCCATACATGAGTGGTTCGGTAGGTAACCCTATGGTAAGGGTACCTACTAAATTGCCCATGAGGTAAACGAACTTCGAACCACATCGTCCGCTTTGACCTATTCCAGATTCTGCCGCCTGGTGCGCTGTACATTCCCTTTACAGGAACCTCTTCCCATTAAACCTTGGTAGCGCTATCGGGCCACGTAATATATTTAATATTTTTAAATGAGCAGCACCTGTGTAGATCAATTATTTCTCCATGTCAGCATGGATTTTTAAAGCGTAGATCAACGACAACCAATCTTTTAGAGTTCACTTCCTTCCTAGTTAAGGGCTTCCATAAGGGCTTTCAGACAGATGTAATCTATACTGATTTCAGTAAAGCATTTGATTCTGTCAACCATTCTCTTCTTGTTCGGAAACTCGATCTAATGGGATTTCCGGTTGATCTTCTTAGTTGGATCTCAAGTTATCTGAATGGCAGAACGCAAAAGGTCCTCTTTAAAAATTCTTTATCTAATGTTCTCAGGGTTACTTCTGGCGTTCCGCAAGGGAGCCATTTGGGTCCCCTGTTGTTTACATTATTTATCAATGACCTGCCCAAAGTTCTGACTAACTCCAGAGTACTTATGTACGCGGACGACGTCAAACTTTGTGTGCAATATAAGGACGCTTCCTGCCAGTCTGATTTACAAACAGATCTCAATAATTTCCAAACATGGTGCCGCATAAACTTATTGAACCTAAACGGCTTTAAATGCAAGCTGATGATTTTCCACTTGTGTCGCTCCCAAGCTCGCGACTTTCACGCTAACCTGCTGCTCTTTGAAGAGAATTAATATAGTCGATGATTTGGATGTCCTACTAGACCCAAAACTTGACTTTATCGATCATATTTCGTGCATGGTGAATAAAACCAGAAGTGTGCTTGGTTTCATTAAACGGTGGTCGAAAGAATTCAATGACCCCTATGTTACAAAATCCTTATATATTTCTTTAGTTCGTCCTATCTTAGAATATGGATCTTGCGTCTGGAGCCCTCAGTATGGAGTTCACAGTAAACGCATTGAGTCAGTTCAGAAAAACTTTTTGCTTTTCGCTTTACGCGGTTTGAACTGGGATCCAAACCAGAGGTTACCCTCGTACTCTAGAAGACTTCTCCTAATTAACTTACCTTCTTTAGTTAGCCGTAGAACCATGCTTGGCATTACGTTCATTTTTAACCTTATCCACGGTGACGTGGAAAGTGCTGACTTGTTGGAGCAGCTTAACTTTCACGTACCGAGTAGAAATACTAGATCCTATATTCCTTTAGTTTTCAGCCAATGTAGAACGTCTTTTGAATTACATGAACCCTTTAGAGTCTTATGTGCAAATTATAACGATTTGTACATGATAACATCAAACGTAGAAAGCCTTCCCAAACTGAAAACCTTAATACTAACCCACTTAGTACGCATGCAGGCAAACAGTCTGGCAGTACGCCAGTAGTCACTTCCTCGTATTCCTTTTCTATACTTTCATATGTCGCGCCTACTAACACCTAACACGAACAGGCACGTGCTTGGTGTCAGATGGGCCACTTGAATGTACTGATCGTAGTGCATCAACGTCCAATTATAATAATAAAATTTATGTCGCAGATTTATTTTTAATTTCAAATATAATGACCTTTTCTGTCATTTTGTGTTTCCTTATTTCGTTTCGCATATTCTTCGAAAACGCGTTCTCGTTCTCTACCTCTTGGAAGCGTGGCAAATAACTGTTAATATAACGTGAGAACGCTGACTATGCATTTATGTATGTTGGCCTTCAACTGGACGCTCGTATTACACTTGCACTTGGACTGTTTATGATAACAGTGGTGCATTGCTATATGTGCATACTACACCTCCCTTCTTTTGAAAAATAAGGTTAGGTTAGGTTAGGTTAGGTTACGTCGGAAGGCCCTCAGGGGGGCCACGCATAGGCCAATATGGCCCTTAGCTGTCCGAAAGTTTCAGAGGGGACCTAGAGAATATTTTCGCGGTTTTCAAAATCTTTAAGGATCGAGGTGTTTTTCGCGAAGGCTCTTTGCACATGACCTTTGATGTTTTGCAGGTTGTGGAATTTCTCCTCCACCTGCTGTTAGCTCGTGTGTCGGCCCGGCTCTCTAGCTCTCTTTGGAGCGTTCTAAGGGAGACAGGAACGTTTATTATTCTTTCAATCGGCAGTCCTACGCCTTCCTTTGCAAGTTCGTCGGCCGTCTCGTTGCCATCGATGCCCTGGTGGCTGGGAACCCAGTAGATCCCACTGACGTAGTCGTGCTGAGGATATCTAGTGCCTCCCTGCTTGCCAGTACATTTTTGGAACTGACCGCCGACGATTGCATGGA
>VNJT01000592.1:0-21142 GCA_008042655.1 Drosophila burlai | reverse complement strand
CGGCTCAGCGACTCCTTTACACGGTCCGGAGCCTTTCTGTGGCTTAGGGTGGGCCGCAGCCAACGATATGGTTGGAAAATGGGCTAAAGGAGCTAAGTCCAGGCATTGGATTTCCAGCTCAGGATGTCGTCAAGCTAAAGAGCTGATACATCCACTTTTGGGCAGGAACACTGATAGATGTTCCAGGATGGACCTAAGACTATTGGTAGCCTACCTCACCGGCCACCATGTCTTAAACTACCATCTTCACAAGATGCGTCTGTCCTCGGATACGGAGTGCAGGCTCTGTAAAGAAGACGACGAGACGACCAAACACATTCTTTGTGAGTGTCCAGCCATTATTTGGTCCAGAAGGAGGCACCTGCATAGCGAGCTCTTGACAGCTTCGCAGATCAGGCAAGCCTCGACCAGAGACCTGCTAGCCTTCATAAGGGAGGCTGAGCAACTCTTGTCTCATTAGGGAGCAACATAGGCACAAAAGATCGCTCGGTCGCAGTGCCTTAAGTCTCTGTAGGGAGATCTCCCCCCCAACATTTATTATTATTATCACAGCTATATGATATAGTTGTCCGCTTCTGATTAAATGAAAACCGAAATTTTAGAATAATACAAATAATACCATGTTTTAAATTATATGAAAATGCGTTTGTCGCTGGAATAGCAGCGCCAAGCCGCACTAAGGCAAAGCCGTGCCCTATATGCGTCCGTTCGTTTAGGAGATTCGGAGACTGCTGAGGACGTTCTCGTCCGGAACACAGTAGCACGCTTTCAAAAAAGGTGTAGTGAAAGAGTTAGAGCGCGCGAACGTTAAAATAATACTGCGGACCGCGCTAGCTGGAGATCGCGCGAGGAAAATCGCGTGCAGGGCGTGAGCGGGGTGCTGCAGCGCATGCAATCATCCGAATTAATACGGAGGAACGACGACGAGAGCAGTTGCGAGATACTGCGAATCACGTAACCTGGAGATCGCTCGAAGAAAATCGGGTGCCAGAGCGTGAACAGGAGCAACAAAGGAACACAATCCATCATCGGGAAACTTGATTTCAGCGGAGACTTCTGGCGCAGTATTTTTATGAAATGGCGGAGCGACTCCCCACATATAGTGTTCGAAGGGGGATGGCTTTAAGCTGAAATGCACTCGATAAGAAAAACACGGAATAACCTTCGGGGTGTTACGCGACGTACGTCTTTATTTGTGGAATCGTAAATTAGTACTAAATGCAAGAAGAAGCCTTGGGGAGAGCGGACTAGGAGCTCGATGCACAAAAGTGCAGTAGGAGAGGGAGAGAGAGAGCGAGTGTACAGGATCACACTGCCTCCGGAAAATAAACGCCCTTCCGGCGTGAACATTCTCCCCCCCCCCCCTTTCGAGGATACGCAGCAAAATATAAGAAGCCTTCGAGGCCCCCCTAGCGAGGATACGCTGTAGGAATACAAGAGGAGGCTCGTGGACATGGAGAAGTGTGTGGTGATCCTGGCCACACGACTGGCATCGGTCGTCACTGCGGCAAGATCCCGTGGAATGATGGTGGGCCAGGAAATTGACGCAGTACTTCTTTTGTATGACTGCCTGGAGCCGTTTTTCAGCGCTAAGCCGAAGGAAACGGTGGCACTTCCAAAGAGGATGGTTCCCTTGGCAGACTCGGCATGGGTAGGATAAAATACCTCGGGAACGTCTGCATTTCATCTCGTCGTACGGAACCCAGTAATTGGAGGAATCTGGAGCAGTTGTCACCCGTGTGGAGAACGGGGAAATTCTTTGGATCGGATCAGAAGCAGTATCAGGAGCAGTCGGTTCACTGGAGGAGCAGTTGCTTGGATGCAACAAAGTGTGATGCCGACCGTGACACTTGAAGCACTTATGGGCGCTTGTGCAATTACGGAGTTGATGACCGCTTGCAAAGCAATTTAAGCACAACCGCTTTTTCTGGATATAAGATGAACGATCCTCTGTCGTCATCTGAAGGAAGCGTGGACATAAACGCACTGGATGGTTCTCTTTGGAACGTACATCGCATCTTTTGGATATCGGAACGATCCTCGTACTGAAGGATTTCAGTATTCGTGGCGAGACGTAGGAATTTCGGTTTTATTTGTTATGGACTGCTCCCATAGTGAGAGCGTCAGTTTTGGAAGTGGAACACAAATAAACCAGGAGACAAACCCAATTATCCGTAGGAAGGCCGGACAAATTTAGGGATGTGAGGCAGTTCTGGATTGTATTTTGCAGCTCTTTCAAGGCTGCCGAAGATTCCTGTGCAATGGACTGTATGTTTAGTAACTTCTTTAGTTGGCTGTTCACCAGCGCTCGCTTGTTTTCGAAACGCTCAGATAGGATTTTCCAGGCTGAGCGGAAACCATCGTTGGTGAGTGGCGACTTGGAAACTATGGAATGAGCTTCACCACTAGTCTTGGCATATAGATAGAACAACTTTTCAACAGGGGTCAGCGCAGGATTGTTTATATAGACCGCTGTGAAAAGGTCTCGGAAAGTCGGCCAGCGAATGTAATCGCCCGAGAAAACTTCTGTTTCGCACGGAGGAAGAACGGGTTGGATTTGAGCTGTTTTAGCAGCGATCGTCTCGATCTGTTCCATGAGCTTTGCGGCACACCTTTCATAAATAAAATAGGCATACTCGTATTTTGCCTTTAGAGTAGATAAAGTGTCCCCCGTGCCCTCTAAGCCAACTGAAATTTTCTCTGATCAAGCTTCGTACTCTTTCTGGACTCGAAGTGACTCAGACGGTCACAGGTCATCGTAAATTTATTTAAAATTCAGGCAGTCATTCTGTATATATTTTACGAAATTTTACTGTCTGTATATATATATTTATATCATTGCGAAATATTGTTGATTTGATTAAAAAAATGACATCAAAGTCGAAAAAACGCGGAAAAAAAGTACGAGTTGCATATTTCGAAGCAAAAATGTTGTCTTTCTCATTCGAAACAAACAATACGTTTTTTTTTCCTATAAGCTACACTTATAATCTATGAAAAACTCCAAGAGTTTTTTAAATTGGTCAACAATTTTTCGACCAGGAATTTTTCAAAATGAAAAAGAGCCGAAAAACGGTTTTTTGACCATAACTCAAGATTTTGAGGGTGTTAGAAGAATTTCAAACATGGTTTTGTGTTATTTTCGACCTGCTTAACAATCTCTACTAGGTCACTTCAAAAGTGCTTTTACTTTTTTAAAATTTGTTACACTGTGTTATGTATGTAATTGTAATGTCAATTTGTTTTTGGTTGCCTATGCTTGCATGTAGGGCCGCTCAGGATAGAGCGACGAAATGACAATAAATATGTATGTTTTTTTAAATGTAGCTGAGCTCAGGATAGAGCTAGGGAGAGACAATAAATAATTAAGTTCGGCGATTCTGTGCCGTGGCTTTTGTGGATATACAATATATTTAATTTTTAGAGCTGTGGATTGTAATTTATATTTTAGTTTTACGTTTTGGACGATTTATAAATATATTTTTTGTGGGGTAAATTATTTAAATTATTAAAATACCCGTGCCGAAATATTTGTAAGTTTATATATTTATTTTTGTGGAAATTGCCGTTGCGCTCGTAGTTCAGTGGAGTGGACTGTATTGTATGTATGTATGTATATAGGAGAGTGTAAAAAATGCAAGCGGAACACAGTGAACGAAGAGAAATTCGAAATTGTAAGTTTCACTGTGGGTTGGCATATATTTAAACACTTTAGAAACACGGAGTTTTATAAAAATTAAGGAATTAAGAAACCATAATTCGGAATCGGAAATTATTAGCTGCCGTAGTGCCGGATTAATCGGACTTGGATTTAGGCAATAATCATGCAGAGAAGGATGGCTTTAAGCTGAAATGCACTCGATAAGAAAAACACGGAATAACCGTCGGGGTGTTACGCGACGTGCGTCTTTATTTGTGGAATCGTAAATTAGTACTAAATGCAAGATGAAGCCTTAAAACTAACTTGGGGAGAGCGGACTAGGAGCTCGATGCACCTAAGTGCAGTGGGAGAGGGAGAGAGAGAGCGAGTGTACGGGATCACACTGCCTCCGGAAAATAAACGCCCTTCCGGCGTGAACATATAGGTCCACTTCAAGGCAGTCACAGCGAAATATTGCTTCCAGAGCCGAACTTTCCATGGACGAAAGAGAGGATCAACGGAAACGCCAACGCCAGAGAAACAGAGCCTCTGCGAGGAACAATATCTGCGGGATATTAAAGATGGACTTATGGTTTCAATCTCAAGTAAGTGGTTTGTACAAAATAGCCATAGCTTCTAAATTTTAATGTGGACAAGGCAATTTAATTTAAGTGAGAAAACCCTACCATTTCTTGCGGTGCAGTATTTAAAGCTAAAACCACCTATGCAAAAAAAAACTAGATCGCAGATTCGCTTTTACGAGTGTCGTTGTGCGGTAGTACCAAGGTACTTTACATGTACCAATTTTATTAAATGCAGCGGATCCAAAATTTAATCTCCATTGCCCTTCACAAAAAATCAGGTGCGGTAACTTTGATGTGATAGATAATTCGTTTGTGGACAACCTTGCACAGCATGACGACGGATATCACATTCTGAAAGGTATCCGCTCTGCCCCAGCTCATTGGAAAGTTGGGAAAAAAAAGTTATAGCCATGATAAGACAATACCCTCCAATGCCTAAAGCAATGGTTTTGTTCCCGTTACAAGACAAAGGAGCCAATGTTGAACATTACAAAGCAATATTTAACAAAATTAAAGAGCTTTTAAAGTCCAGTTCTGATGAAAAAGGTGTCAATTAAAAATTACCCACCTCAAAATAACTCTTGAAGAGTAACAGTTCGCCGTTCAATCTTAAAAAAGCCTCAGATATTTCTCCGCCGAAACTTTTCGGATAGGTTGATAAATGCCAATAAGAGGGATATCCTAGGCCTACATTGGGCAAATATGGATATACAATTTATCGTAGGAAGATTATTAACGCTTCGTAAATATAAGCACAAGAAGCACCGTAAAACATTTCAGGTTTGCACAAGTCTAAGGCAAGTGAAGGCAATATTTTTGTAAACCCTTGCCATCCAGATGAAAGATCCAACAGACAATTCGAGCAGCTTCCTGGAAACTCAAGCTATATTTTTGAGCAAAACTTGCCTGTTCGGTACGTGCAAAGACATGCAGACTTGGAGTTGATATGCCTTGCTGAATTTGCAGCTTGGTACAAATTTTTCAAGACAAATGCACGATCAGATCCGCCTAACGAAGATTATGATGAAGAGATCGACGTGGAACAGGATGAAGAAAATCCCATTGGTGAGTAAAGTTACCAACTGCTTAATGGGACTTAAAGTCTTAAAAGGTTCGCTTTAGCTTGAACTCATCGCCGCCGGATTATTTTAGAGAGCACGTAATGCTTTTTTTCTTAAGGCGAAGTGAAGAGGCTGAATTTATTTTGAATGACAATGAAATTACATTCAGAAATAACTTTGAAATCATTAAACGCAACAAAGAACAATATGATGTGTTTGACGATATGGAGTTACATAGAGTTCCCACGTAATGCATAATATAGTTGATTTCAACGATATATCAGTCTATTACTTGGCGAGCTAATAGGCAACTGATTCTGTAAAGGTCTTACTTTATGCTCCAACTGGAAAAGCAGCTTTTGGAATTTGAGGACTTACACTTCATTCCGTTTTCTCACTTTCAGTCAATCAAACATCAGGTCCTTTAAGACCCTTAAACAATGACTTCTTATTTTGTTAAAATGCATTAGGCTTGAAATGACATGTCTGAAGCAACATGTCGATAGGGAGCTTTTTACGCAAAGAGTTATCCCACCAACTGAAGTTCCTGATGACTCTATCCACTTATTCTCTTCTAATTATGAGGTTAACCAGTACAACTCCTTAAAGCTCGGTCAAATTGGCACAGAAGAATTCGATTCAACTGTCTTATATACTGTTAAATTAGTTAATATGTCAGCCAAAAACAAAGAAAAAATTTTTAGAAATGGCCAAAATATGAAAATGTCCGAAACCCATGGACTGCCATAAATAATGCACCTATTTCCTTGAGGTGTTGAGAGTGTTTTTTTTAGAGGTATACAACTTTAAGTTGGAATTATTGTTTAAGATAGCGACCGATGTAGCAGCTGATTAGTGATTTATTCTCAGTTTGGATTGGCAATTCATCATGAATAGACACATGCCTGAACAATGCTTGCAAATAGTGCAATTTTATTTTGAAAATAATGATTCTGTGCGGAATACTGAGGGACTAGTTTGCGTAGAAACAGACGGACAGACGGACATGGCTAGATCGACTCGGCTGTTGATGCTGATCAAGAATATATATACTTTATAGGGTCGGAAATGTCTCCTTTACTGCGTTGCAAACTTGTGACTAAAATTATAATACCCTGCAAGGGTATAAAAAAAGTAGAGACCCCCTTAATATAATATAATCAAATCCTCAACGAGCGATGTTTTGGAGAGAAATTTGAATCGATACAATCTTTTCTCAATGAATAATTCTCCAAAAACAAAACAACTAACACAAATCGATTGAATTTTTTTTTTTCACTCGGATTACAGAAGCTTTTGTTCTTATGTATCAAACCACTAATAGTCATCATGATAGTATTTTCTTTAAATATTGCTTGTAAGTCAGTTAATTTCAGACATCTATTTAATCAACGTTATAGGTTATAGGTATTTAGCTTTAGTTCCCCCTCGTGGATTAAGACCTTATCGTGGTGTGAGGGCTTAATAGGTGAATTTCGAACAAAAAATATCACTGAAACTAATAGCAATCCTTAAATATACAAAACTTAAAAACTTACTGCAAGGATATTTTAACTTCGGCTTTGCCGAAGTTAGCTTCATTTTTAATATAACTTATACACTTACTTATACACTTATACACTGACTCCTTCATCGCCTTGTAAACTTCCGATTAAAATAATACTGCCCTGCAAGGGTATAAAATCGAACACTTCTTCTTAAAAGACTTTTTAACGAAATAAGATAAAAGTGAGGATAACACCTTGAACTCCAAAAATATGTGAATATAATATGACTGCCAATATAAAATAAATGCAACTATTTTAATAAGTTTCCCTTACGCATCCTTGAAAATAAAGAGTTCTATCAGTATGGTAAATTTAAAGATTCCAAGGTGTCCGAAAAGCCGTTTAAAATAAATATAACTTTTTAAATTAAAATACGGTTACGGAGGATAAATAGTTACCGAAAAAATTACCCTTTTAGTTTTAATACTTACTCGACGTCCTGCTTCATTATTATGCAAGTTCATTAGACTTCTGGCCTTTGCAGTGCTACGAAAATGCATTTCAACCTCATCATTTTCTTTGGCCTTACTGTTAAACGCATTAATTGGTAATAATGGTTCATCTATTACAGCACGTTGATTTTTTCGCTTTCCTTTACGACGTTGCTTGACATTGTTTCCAGCAAAAAATTTGGTGTTTATAATTTCTCGGTTAATTTTTTCCTGTAACAAATAATATATATTATACGTGTGTTTTAAATAAACATTTAATTAGTCTTGGAAGGGTGTGGCCTTAACCTGGAACATTCGATAAGTAAACCAATACATAAATTCTCTAGGGGTTTTTTGCGCGACACGCGTCGGGTGTTTACTTTTATAAATGGAAGTTATAACTGAATACAAGAGTCTAAAAACTAGCTTGGGAGAGCGGATTGGAAGCTCGATAGACCGGAGGAAGAGGCAGAGAGAAAGAGTGTACGGCATCAGAATACCTCTGGAAAATAAGTGCGAATTTGCAAGGATACGCAGGAAATATATATGAAGGCCTTTGCTCGGGAAAGAGTTGAATACACTGAGCGCTCGTCGACATGTATAAGTGTGTGGTGATCCTGACCACACGACTGGTATCAGTCTCAGCGCTCAACCGATGGAAATGGTGGCACTTCCGGTGAGGATGGTTCCCTTGGAAGACACGGAATGGAGAGGATAAAATACCTCTGTGGAACCCAGTTATTGGAGGAATCGGGAGAAGTGGTAACTCTGGTGGAGAACGAGCAAATTCCTTGGATCGGATACTTGCCTTGCAGTATCAGAAAGAATGGGATCCGGAAAATATAGGATCTAGAATTTTTACTCGGCACATGAAAATTAAGCTAATCAGCAAGTCAGCACTTTCGAAGTCACCCTGGATAAGGTTAAAAATTTAAATAATGCTAAGCATGGTTCTACGGTTAGCAAAAGATGGTAAGTTAATTGGGAGGAGTCTACTAGAGTAAGAGGGTAACTTCTGATTTGCATCCAAATTTAAACCACGTAAAGCGAAAAGTAAAAAGTTCTTCTGAACTGACTCAATGCGTTTACTGTGGACCCCATACTGAGCACTCCAAACGCAAGATCCATATTCTAAGATAGGAAGAACTTGAGAAATATATAAGGATTTTGTAACATAGGGGTCATTGAATTCTTTCGACCACCGTATAATGAAACCAAGCACATCTCTGGCTTTATTCACCATGCACGAAATACGATCGATAAAGTCAAGTTTAGGGTCCAGTCGGGCACCCAAATCATCGACTATATTAATTCTTTCCAAAGAGCAGCAGTTTAGCGTGTAAGTCGCGAGCTTGGGATCGACACGAGAGAAAATCATTAGCTTGGATTTAGAGCCGTTTAGGTTCAATAAGTTTATGCGGCACCATGTTTGGAAGTTATTGAGATCTGTTTGTAAATCAGACTGGCAGGAAGCGTCCTTATATTGCACGCAAAGTTTGACGTCGTCCGCGTACATAAGTACTCTGGAGTTAGTCAGAACTTTGGGCAGGTCGTTGATAAATAATGTAAACAACAGGATACCCAAATGGCTCCCTTGCGGGACGCCAGAAGTAACCCTGAGAACATTAGATAAAGAATTTTTAAAGAGGACCGTTTGCGTTCTGCCATTCAGATAACTTGAGATCCAACTAAGAAGATCAACCGGAAATCCCATTAGATCGAGTTTCCGAACAACGAGAGAATGGTTAACAGAGTCAAATGCTATACTGAAATCAGTATACATTACGTCTGTTTGAAAGTTTTTATGGAAGCCCTTAATTATTAAGGAAGTGAGCTCTGAAAGATTAGTAGCCGTTGATCTTCGCTTTTTAAATCCATGCTGACATGCAGGAATTATTGACTACTTAGGTGCTGCAAATGAGGAGTAATGACTTTTTCGGAAAGTTTTGAGATGCACGACAACTTAGAGATTCCTCTATAGTTGTTGGCATCTGATTTCCTACCTTTTTTGTGGAGAGGAGTAACAAATGAGTTCTTCCAAATAAGGGAGAAGTGGGAGGTTTCTACGGACTAGGAAAACAATTTCAGAAGGGGATTGCACAGGGCGTCGGCACAATACCTATATATACCTATATATACCAATGTATACAACATCGATTTGTTGTTTTTAAAGCGACTCTTTAGTAAACCAAAAAGGCTTATTCGAGGTTGACGGGTAGTATGACGGAACACATTCAGTAACAAATGAATTCATGAAACAGTTAAAAATATCCACAGCTTCAGCCATGTCAGTGCACATGTTTCAATCGGACCAATAATAATCTGATATAAAGTTATTTAGCCGTTCGAAGTCCGTCTTGCGAAAACACAGAACTTTTTTGGATGGACGGTCAATGTCGAGAGTCCCATCGAAACTAGGATGATAGGGATCTTCGGGTAGAATCAGCGGCGCCTGGCCCTGGCTAAGCACCACCCCCAAGTCAGATACGCCGATCCAGCCGATATATCGTAAACACAGTTGTCCGCGTTGATACTGAATCCTACCTTCTTCGCCCACTCACATATTTCCCTGAGTGTTGATAGATAATCGAGCTGAGGGTCGATGGACAGACTCCCGTGATAATTATGCTTATGTCGTCAGCGTAGGCTCGTATCTTTGGGACCTTCCTTTCGAATCTCTTGATCAGGTCGTCTACCACCAGATTCCACACCTACCACCTGCAGCATAAAAGATTTCTTATCCACATTCATTATAGCGTCTGTGGTATCGTTGTTAAATGCTCCGGATATATTCACAAACAGACCGAGAGCATATTTTTTGTTATGCAGGGCTCTCTCAATGGTGGCTACTAATGAGTGTAGTGCCATCGTCACTGATTTCCCTTTTGTGTAGGCATAATGGTTGGCTGACAGCAGTCTTCCCAAATCATTTCTGATATATATGTGTAGCAGCTTTTCTAGCGCCTTAATTAAAAATTAGATGAGGCTAATCGGCCTGTAATCTTTGGGGCTCACGTGGCTGCACTTCCCTGCTTCTGGCAGGAAGACAGTCCGAGAGGTCCTCCATTGGATTGGGATATAGCCCGTGCCTAAGCAAGCTGTGAAGATAGCGTAGAGACATGAGGTGATCACTTCTTTGGTAACCTGTAGCATGGCTGGAAATATTCCATATAGTCCTGGTGCTTTTATTCCAGCAAAGAAGTCTATAACCCATTGAATTCTTCTAGAGGATATTGAATTTGTTGGAAGATGCTCGTCTCCAGTTGCTAGTTGTTGGCAGTTGCTGTTAGGGCCTCTTCGCTGCCCTCAGTTCACTGTCCGTCATCGCGTTTGAGCTGACTCTGTATATTTGGCTGCTTCGATAGCAGTTTCCGGAGTCAAGCTGTTTCTTGGGCAGTCTCTATATTGGACCAGAAGTTTTTCCACGAGTTTCTCTGTGCATTGCGTATTTCCTTATTGTAGTCCCTGAGAAGGACTTTGTATTCCTCATTGATTATATCATCTTTCGCTATTATTGCGTATCTGAAAAATTCTCTGAGATTGTTACGTCGGAGTAGGAGGTTCCTAGTCCACCAGGGTGGCTTGGTCCTTTTCATTGTCTCGATATCGTGACTAGTAATTCCTTGGAAAGGGTCTCTAGGGGCTTTTCAATGTCTTGTAAGGATTTTAATGTGCTTGGAGAGGTCGTTAGCCTTGTCGTGATAGTCTTTCTGAAATAGTCTTTCCATTCCGCGGTTGGGATGTCCGGTTTCAGCCTCTGCAGCAGCTTCTGTGCTCGGTCCCCTTGGATTGCGATGGGGCCGAGTTATTTTTTTTTATTATATTATTTTAGTTATATTGTAGTGGTTGTTTGAACACTATTAAAGACAACCATTATTATAATTTACAATTTATATGTAGTGGTTCTGCTAGAAAAATGTAGGATAACATTTTATATATTACAGGCCAAACCGCTACTCGAGATCTTCAACTTGAGGAATGAATTAAGTAAGGTATTTGGTTCTAGCGAAATTATTAGAATTAGCGTCCTGTTAGTATTTGCGTCCTGTTAGTTGTCGGAAGGAGGTCCTCTTAAGCCTGCGTCTGGTCCGCGCAGTTAAAACGTTTCTTGTCAGCGGGTTTGGATGAATTTGGAGTTTGGATCTGTGACGTCTTGCTAACTCATTTAACACGTCGCCCGAGAACGGCACCTGGAAATCTCGATGGATGTCAGTGTTGCGGCCCGGAGATGCGTCTCAGAAACATGGCCTGAAAGGCTCTGATTTGGTTCAAGATGGTATTCGAGGCTACGCCGTAATTGGGAAGACCATACTTCATATAGGGGAAGTACGGAAACGTAGATGCTTCTCTTATTGGCCAGGCTCAGCTTGTTTGCAGCGTAGGTTAACCACCTCAGCCTCCGAGCAGCGTTCACAAGTTTTCCCCTCGTATTTTTGATATGGGAGACAAAGGTAAGTCTGCGATACAGCATCAGGCCCAAGTACTAAAATTCATAAAACTGAGGTAGCAATTGGCCGTGTATGAAGACTCCTGGACTGGAGCCCGGCGCAGGGTGTAGGTGACTGTAGCACAGTTTTCAAGGTTGATGGCAATGTTCCATCTACAACACTAGTTCTCAAAGCGTTTTAACAAGATCTGAAGTCGCTCGGTCGCGTCATAAACACACTCTGATCTCGACAAAATGGCGGTGTCTTCAGCGTAGGTGGCGATGCACAAGCTGTTGCTGTGCCTGTCAGAGCGTAGCGGGTGAGTGAATAGGTTGTACAGGGTAGGACCTAATACACTGCCCTGAGGGACTCCGGCGAGGAAAGCTCTGGTCGAAGAGGATATACCACCCTGTACAACTTGGAAACTTCTGTCTTTCAGGAAGCTGCTGATTACCTCGAAGAGTTTGTGATGGAGGAACCCCTTGAGCTTGGCCAACAATCCAGGATGCCAAACTCGGTCGAAGGCTTGTTGAATGTCCAGGAATGCTTCCTTTGGAATCCGTCCATGATAAAGTCTCCGACTCTGTAGAGTTGCTCAGGCGTGCCATGTTTGATCTTGAATCAAAATTGATGATTTGGAATCGCTTTCTGGACTTCAGCCGACTTTAGAATCCGATCAAGGATGCAGCGTTCCAGGATCTTGCAAAAGTCGACAGGAGGCTTATTGACCGATAGCAATCCACTTCGTTAGGTGGTTTCCCTTGCTTGTGTAACATTACAACGTTTGCGTTCTTCCAGATCCTTGAAAGTGGCCCAGCCGGACGATTATATCATATAGCTGTAATAGGAACGATCGGAAAATTTGTATGAAAAAAAATCTATCTTATATCTTATCTAATTTTCAAAATATTTTCATAATATTTCAGACATGACCATTTTGTATTTTAGAATTTCGGTTTTAATTTTATCAAAATCGGACCACTATATCATATAGCTGCCATAGGAATATGTATATTTCAATTCTTTAGTTCGTTCGCAACATTTTTCGCTCGCAACATATATCTTCTGTCAGTACCCGAGAAAACGAAAAAGTCAGAATATTTTTCTTCTTCTTTCTCTAATTACTGCAAGGGTATTTAAACTCGGCATGCCGAAGTTTATGATGATATGGTCAATTTACAAACTTCTATTTTTTTGCAGAGGCACGGTAAAACACTGTTCCTAAGCAACTAGAGAGAGAGAGAGAGAGAATGAGGCGCAAATAGTAGAGAACGACTGTTCGTAAGGTCTTTTTTAAAGGGCGGTATTCAGTTCAGATTCTAAAATAATAACAGCAAGTGAGTGAGAGCGCTCCGAAAAGGGCAATGGGACGCCAAGGGGGCCCACAGAGCGACGTCCTTCTTTAAGCCGGCGAAAAAATTCTGTGACGATTGGCGCCTGCTGTCTGAGAAATGGGAAGAGGTAGATACCAGACTGCCTGAGATGGTATCAGACAAAATACTAGCTGAGTCAGCTGGTCCGACACCATCCTTTGACTCCTAGGACATGGTTCGTGGGCACCGGGTGATCAGGTGCGACGATAAGTATTCGAAGGACTTCCTGGCGGAGTGCGTTGCTATGATTAGCAGCGTATGGAAGGGGCTTAGTATTAAGCTCGTCCCTGCCACGGACATACCGAGAAGGCCCAGAGATCGTATCTGCTTGCCTAAGGGGGCTTTTAAACTATAATGGGGTGCGCAAAACGCTGAGAGCTTTAAACCGACATGGCGGACTCGGCCATCCTGAAGGCAGAGCGGGAGATGAGGACAAGCCAGCCTTTCTTTTTCCGCATCAACAAGCAATGCCTGCCGCAACTGGAAAATGCAGACTATAAAGTTTATTTTTATTTTCCGCTCACGGAGGAATTTTAAGGATAGGAAGAGGTCCTAGAAATAACCCTCCAATGGAGCTTAGTAACCATAAGGTAGGAAAATAGAGGGTTTCGCCAGAAAACTCTTTTTCAGACCATAGATATATACTATTTGAGATTTCGATGCCGACAAGTGAGACGGCACCGAAGCGCAATCCCCGTAACACAGTCAAGGAATAAGGACAGAAGGATCAAGATGTGATCCACCCCCGAAGGAATAGACAAGGAAGTCGAGGACTTCACAAATATTCTTAACAAGGCATACAAAGGGTAGTGCATACTAACATACTCAAAGAAGACGTACCCACAATGGTTGAACAAAGAGCTAAGCGAGATTAGAAAAAAGGCCAGGAAAGCCCTCAATACAAGCTAAGGAACCAAAAACTGGCGGCCGTATAAAATAAAGGAATATAAAAAAGAATATAACGCAGCCAAGAAATATTCTTGGAGCAGGTACTCCGAATCGCTGGAAGGAATCAAAGATACGGCTAGGTTCAGCAAAATACTAGACAAGGGACATACAAACCCCACGCTTATAAACAGGTCTGATGGCACAGGAAGTAGAAGAGACACTGGAGATCCTGCTGGACACACACTTCCCAGGTAACCAGAAAGAAAAAACGAGAACAGTGGAAAGCCAAGCTAAGAGTCGAAGACATCGTCACCATGGAAAGAATCCAATGGGCGGTAGACTCTTTCGACAAGTACAAATGTCCGGGACTGGACGGAAAGTGCTGCAGACAACAAAATCATGCACTGGGAAAAGGCTGCAAGCAATCTTCCAAGCATGCATTAAAACAGCACACATACCACTTCCGTTGAAGGAAGCAAGAGTAGTCTTCATACAAAAACCAGGAAGAGCACACACCCAAGCCAAGGATTACGGGCCGATCAGCCTGACCTCATTCCTCATTTCCAGACGTCATCAGCGAAGTAATGACAAGGGCGCTTAAAAAACTCAACCAAAAAGCCTGTGGGATGGGCATAAACCCAAGCAAAACGGAACTTATGCTCTTCATAAAGAGAGCAAAGTATCTAGAAGTGATACGGAATACGATGCTATCCTGGAAACAAAACATCAACGAAAGAGAGAGAGATGTCGTCTGCGTAATCCAAGTCCTCAAGGTGTCTGGTGAGGTTCCACGTAATTCCGCGCTTAGACAAGCACACTTCGCTCATTAACTCGTCGACCACGATGTTGAAGAGTAGTGGGGTCATCGGGCATCCTTGCCGATTTCCGATATTCGTCTGGAATGGTGCACTTCTTTTTCCATTGTGCAGTACCGCCAGGTTGGCATCATCATACATCGATTTGATGATTTGATGATCGCCATATTGCTGCCCTTTCAACTGAGTCGAACGCCTTCTTGAAGTCGATGAACAGGAGATAAAGCTGTGCATAGGTTGCTCGATGATTATGCGTAGTGCGTTTGCCAGATCTGCGCAACTCCTGTGTGGTCAGCAGTCTGCCTGTTCATTTCGGATTGTAGGATTGGTTGTTTATTCGATCATAATGGTTTTATTCGACTTGGGCTGTAGTTTAACTATCTCCAAAATAACAAAAACAAGCAGCTAATAGTTAAAATAATTAGTTTAATATAATACGACAAACGATTTTTTAGAGCAAAGTCGGCTTCGATGGAAAGATTCCTGAAAATGTTAACTTTTGGAAAACTTCTACTGAAATATCGACAATATTTATGAACGTTAAGTGGCTCTTTTGCTGATAATATAAATATATGCCATTCATACAAATTACTGCTTGCTACAGCTGTTAAACACAATAAGACAGAGGTTAAAAATCGTTTGATACCTATGGGTTGTTTAGTTAGCTTAAAAAAAAATTATAAATTATTTTCTCACCTTCAATTCGAGCATTTCACTTTCTTTTAAATTCGAATTAAGTATTTCCTTAGTAATGCGCTGCTGAAGCTCTAATAAGTTTATGTGTGTGCTCGAACTACTGTTATTATCGTTGACTGGAGTATCGGCTAGATTGTTGCTCTGTGCTTGTTGTATGTCTTTTTCGGTCTTTTTTATTTCAATTTTGAAATCTTCAGGAACTTTTGTGTCGTCTGCCTGCATTTTAATTTTTTTAAATCCTTCGCGTGCTTGATTACGTTTAATTCCTCGAGTTTCTCGATTAGTTTCCTTTTCACTAACATCTATAAATTCCGTAGCAAATCTGTTTAAAAAGAAATATAAATAAATATATATATTTTATAATTTTAATTATATCGTGTCAGTAGCATAAGGAGCAGAAAAATAAATGATCATTTAAATACCAGTAAATGATAAGCTGTGCAAGGTTTCGCAAATTTCAAACCAATATAGTTTAATTCCATTTCGTGTTATTAAGTCTGGATTCTGGGCCACGGTCGAAAGATGGATCAATCAGTACGCATCTAGACAATTCTCGGTATATAAAGATCTGTGATCTTGGCATTAAAAATATTTATATGAAATCGAGTCTACTAGAACTTTAGATCCCGTTTGCACTAGGCAGCGTTATTGCGTTAAAAATATCGATATCGGTCCCACTCGATGTTTTCGATAGTAATGATCCAAACTATAGATATTTTTGATAGTATTCATCGAATTATTAAATTTTTAATTTAGTTTATGTTTTTGTATTTTAAGCATATTTTCTTTAATCGTTTTAAATTACAAGGAATAAATACAGCAGAAGACAATATTAAAAATATTAATAAAAACTGATTAATTTTTTATCGGCATATGGGTAATTCTCTGATGTCGAACGCGACATTCGTACACATTCGAACTTGCAAAAAACTTGTACCAAGATTTTATGTAATTTTTACAAAATATGAAACTTAAAGCTCTTGATTAGCACTACATATGGTGCCAATATCGATTTTGGGCAGAGGTTCCTTTTCGAGATATTCACAAAAATGTGAGGTATTCGCACGCGACACAGACAGAAGTCACTTTTTTGAAAACCAGTTCAAGTCCCGATTTCAGCTAAACGTGATGGACGATTTTAATGCTTATAATTTTAAAGTGTAATGCATTGATTTCTATTAATAAAAATGTAAGTTTCAATTTGTTTTCTGTTTTAATTGAATTTTAAACACTGTCGCATGCGACATGTCGCATAATGATTCAAAATGAGAATTATTGATACCATCCATTTCATTCACTAAAAAATGTTGTTGATTTCAAATTAAATAATAAATTTCGAATAAGAATTATACTGATTACAAATTAAATAATAAGTTTAAAA
Organism: Drosophila burlai; assembly: GCA_008042655.1. Classification (NCBI taxonomy): domain Eukaryota; kingdom Metazoa; phylum Arthropoda; class Insecta; order Diptera; family Drosophilidae; genus Drosophila; species Drosophila burlai. The sequence goes on along the minus strand of VNJT01000592.1, from coordinate 4,299 downwards.
CTACATGAAAATCGTATTGTGTATTACAAATTAAGTAATAAGTATAGAATTTCATAAGAATAATATTAGTTACAAATTAAATACTAAGTGTAGAATTCCATTAGATTCATATTAATTACAAATTAAATAATACGTTTAGAATTAATGAGAATCGTATTGTGTATTAAATAATAAGTTAGATCATACGTTTCTTTTCATATAAGACAAAACTAATTCAACAGCCACTGATTTTTTTTTAACATTAGAAGTATGTTTAAATGCTTTGGCTTTATTGATCCTTCTATCCGATATTAGTTGACTTGTTCTACTAAACGTTCTTTCTGATTCGTTAGAGGATGCCGGAATACCGCTTAGCGACTTCCACCAACCTTGGGTATCGGGTATACCCTTGCAAAGTATTATAATTAAGGGGGTCTTCTACCTTTGCGCTCAAATTGGGGGCCTTTTTTTCAAGGATGGATTGCAAAAAAACTACACATGATATCCGAACAAAAATTTTTTTATTTGATTAATTAGTGTTTTAACTTGAAAAAAAAAAAAAAAAACACATGAATTTATCATAAAATTTGCCATTGCCGCGTCGTTGAATAAACCACTGCCGGCGCGACAGAGTCAAACGGCTGGCAAGAAATCTCAGCTTCAGGTCATACAAACAACAAGAAATTTTTTTTAACTTAATTTTAAGAACGTCGATTAGGTCTAGACACAAGCTTTTTTTTAATATTTGCAAATTTCAAAAAATGGTAGCGATTTGAAAAAAGTTTCATTTTTTGACCATGTTTTTCAATCAAAAAATGACTGTAAAAAATTGAAATAAAATTTTTTGGAAAAAAGCTTGTTACTAGACCTATCGAGATGTTTAGTGAATAAGTAACGCTTTACAGATGGTTTCGTCAAAATCGTGCCAAAACTTTTGACAAACACTACTTTCGGGAAAACGCGTTTACAGATAGGAAAAATGGTAGAAGCGTATGGAGCTGGAAAGCTTTCGGGCTTAGTTTACCCATTAAGGAATGCGAATTTTACAAAACCCTTTATATGACGTATTCCTCTGATCCTCTAGTATTTAAAAAAAAATTTAAAAAAAAAATCGAAAATAAAAAAATTCGTAGGTAGAAGACCCCCTTAAGTGTATATATTCTTGATCAGCATCAACAGCCGAGTCGATCTAGCCATGTCCGTCTGTCCGTCTCTGTTCGTCCGTTTCTACGCAAACTAGTCCCTCAGTTTTGAAGCTATCTGAATGAAACACATATGCTTCTATATGCTCTTACTACTATATAGGTCGGAACGGGCCGGATCGGTCGACTATATCATATCGCTGCCTTAGGAACGATCGGAAAATTTTTAGGAAAAAAATTATAACTTAGGCAATTTTCAACATATTTTCATGAAATTGCCAGACATGGCCATTTTGTAATGTTTTAGAATTTCGGGTTTATTAATCAAAATCGGATCACCATATCACATAGCTGCCATAGGAATATATATATAAATTCATTTAGTTTGTTCGCAACATTTTCGTTCGCAACATTTTGGTTCGCAGCATTTTCGTTCGCAACATTTTTGTTCGCAACCCGAGAAAACGAAAAAATCGTACTTACTGCAAGGGTATTTAAACTTCGGCATGCCGAAGTTAGCTTTCTTTCTTGTTTTTAATTTTGGTTTGACATTTTTCAGGAACGAAACTAATTACCGAAAATTCTTCGATTTAGATTGATGGATGTTCATCTGGCTCCACGGCGATGTTAGGAAAAATTGTAAGCTCGTCCTTGATGCCACCATGGCATTGAATGGATTTCGGAAAGCCTCCTTTTGGAACCTCGGATTCAACATGGTGGCAATCAAAGTGACCCCTTTTTTCAAATTGGAACAATCGCGCTCAAAGCGTTCCTTTAACATCCATAGACTTACAACGCAATATATAGGTGAAAAAAAAAAAACAAAAAAAAACAGCCACCATCAATACTATCGCTGTTTGTTTTTACAGCTCTAGTTGGAGCAGCTACTCTTGGAGCACTTCTGGAGATAAGGACAAAAAATATAGCAGAATTCCGTGGAGTTCAGGAAGATATAATACAAATTTGGATCGACGTTGGTCGACCGCATGGATGGGGACTCTTTCAAGAATAGCAATATGTTGTTTTCATGAAACCGTTAAAACAATTTATAACAATTTATAAAGTTAACCAAATAATGTGATTTTGGCCGCAATTGAAAAAGAATAGTGTGACCATTACAACGTACCATACCACACTCGCGCAAGAAGTAGGGTTGCCGAATATTTTTAAAATATCGTATCGATGATATTTTTGATATTACAAAAATATCAATTTGATATTGATATATATCATTTTGAAATAACGATATATCAGATATTTCCGATATTTTTAAATTTTCCTTTAATTCTACCAAAAATGTGTCCGTACCACGGTAAAAAGATGTATGTACATATATTTGTAAATAAAAAATTAAATTTATTTTTAATTTAATTTTAAACATTAAAGTTTAATATAATTTTAATTAATTTTGCGCATAAGTTGCACTACGCAGTGCCGTTTTTAATTTCACTATAATTAGCTTTAATATGCATGACGCTCTTTTGGTCTAGTCCTAATGGACTGCATGGACAGCGATGCCAGGAAGTGGTTGGAGCTGACGGTCCCCAGCATCAGCACCAAGGTGGGTGTGCAGCTCAGCATCTGCCTGCAGGAGGACCTACCGGTGACCAACGTCGTCACACTATACCTGCCACGCACCGCAGGGGAGACGATGGAGAGGTCTCTTGGACTGCTCAATGAGCAAAACAAGGGCCTGCTCACCGGGACCTGCCGTGTCATCCGGCACCTAGAGTCAAAGGGCGACAAGGTGCTGATGTTCGGCCTGGATGAGGAGGCGCTCACACTCCCCCAGAAGCGAGATATGCTGGTGAGCTATAGGTTCAGCCAGCTGAAATGCCGCCTGCCTAAAAGCCGGAGTCTGCGGAGGCGGAGGTGTCCACCGAGGCAAATACCAGGCACATCAACGGCTGCAGCCAAGGTGGCTCCCTCCGTCCCCTCGGACGAGGCAGCGGAGGCCAAGAAACTAGCTGCAGTGGAGGCCGAGTTGGACTCTGTCTCTCTACAGGGGCTGGACCTGACGCGCCTGCACATGGGCGACTTAGAGGAGCGAACCAGCGACAAGGAGCTATCCGATGACGAGCGGACACCCACCGAGATGCAATCAGAGCCCTATCTGACGCACTCGGAGGGAGAAGAAGAGCTCTAAGGATGGGTCACCAGCGTGGCACAGATCAACCTGCATCACGCCAGGGCAGCCTCAGCTGCCATCGGCAGGTTGGTCTCCAGGACTGACCTGGGGCTGGTGCTCATCCAGGAGCCCTGGGTCGTCAGAGGCAGGATCTGCGGCCTAAGTAAAGTGAGTATGCAAACAATTGCAGACCTAAGGGAGGCATCACCGAGAGCTTGTATCTTGGTGCGAAAGGACATTAACTTTCTTTGTCTCTGTCAATTTCTCAACAGAGATCTAGTAGCGGTGATGATCACTAGCGAGCACGGGAGTATTGAGGTGGCGTCGGCATACTTCCCAGGAGACGTGACGGATGCCCCCCCACCAGAGGTACAGGATCTGGTGTAGCATTGCAGCAGAAAAAGACTACCCCTACTGCTAGGGTGTGATGCCAATGCGCACAATGTTGCATGGGGCAGCACGGACAACAACGGTAGAGGTGAGTGCTTACTAGATTATCTTCTATCTAGGGATCTTACTGTTTCCAATGTGGGGGCCGAACCCACATTCATTAGTAAAACCAGGGCTGAAGTACTGGATATCACTTTCGGGAATGATGGGGGCTCCCGGTTGATTCGCAACTGGAAGGTCTCCTCAGAACCGTCAATGTCGGATCACAGGATCATCCTGTTCGACATTCATATTAATCTTAGACTCAGCTGGGTTATCAGGAATCCACGACGGACTGACTGGCCAGCCTATCAGTCCTGTTTGGGATTAAATCTGAGCAGGCTGAATCATAGCAGGAGAGTATCGTCTCCAGAAGATCTTGAGCATCTCTCAAGAGAAGTAGGAGACACAATCTTGAATGCATATCATGCAAGCTGTCCCAAAAAATCCATAAAGTCCAGTAGGGACAATCCCTGGTGGAATAGGAAACTCGGACTACTTCGTGCAGAAGTCAGAAAGCTGTTTAACACAGCTAAAAAGAACAGCGCCAATTGGGAACTTTACACCAAAAAGCTGACAGAATATAACAAAGAAATCCGGTTCAGTAAGCGTGCTCACTTT
>VNJT01000587.1:0-19477 GCA_008042655.1 Drosophila burlai | reverse complement strand
CATCCGGTCCAGTTTTTGGGGGTTGGGCTGAGGCTTGATTCGCCTGCTTGTTTATGTAAGTCAATCGCGAGTGGGTGTCTCCTCGCGTGTGTGTGAGTGTGTGTTGCTCTCTAGATACTCGACACCAGATACCAGATGCCCGTGCCCAGGCCTAGATGGCATCGCACAGATGCTCGTACTCGCACTTGTCGTGGTACTCGTACTCATGCATGGCGCGCACCAAATACGAAATAAATTACACTTGATTATCTTGTTGCTCGCCTGGCTGCTGCTCGGCCGCTGATCTGTTGCAATAGTTTGTCCATGCCCGAAATAGGCGACACAAAAAACAAGACAGATCAGGTGTCTCGCCAGCACTACGAATTCTGGTTGCTCTGGGTTCTAAGAGTTTTGTAAAAATAATGCAAACTGTGATTGCCACAAGTGAAGTTTATAAATAATAAAATTGTTGATTGTTAAGGGGATTTATTAAAGTTGAATAAATGCTTTTAATAATTAATTATTATAACAGAAAATTAACACAGGAAATTATTACAGAAATTAAAAGGTTTTAATAAATAAATAAACCAAACTATAATTTTGTTGGTACTGTCTTAAAATACGTTTCTTTAGAAATCTGAATAATACAACTTTTCTGTACTCAATTTTAATTAAAAATTAGTTTCCATTCAGATTTGTTTCTACAATAATATTAAATAATATTAAAAATTATCATTTAATTATATTTTCATTTGATCTCCCCCCAAAAAAGTTATATTTTGTGGAAATGCATCAACCTTTGGCGGACTTAGGGTATCGTCGACGGGACATGTGTGGATATTCTACAAGTCATTTGCTGACTTAATTTCCAGCGCTCGAAACGGAATAGAACGGAACCGAGCAGACTGCTCTTGTTCCGACTGGACGGGGGAGGAAGGCAGCACCCGTGTGGGGGTGGTGGGTGGCGGTGGGGAGTGGGGTGTGGGGTCAGCGGATGGAGCCGCGACATTTGCTCAGCGAGGCGTGCAACTTTGGACGGTGCTCAAGTGAGCGCTGCCATTGGCCGGCCCAAGTCTCATATTGCTCGACATCGACATCGACATCGGCTTCGGAATCGGAATCGGAATATACTATATACGCGGCGAGGCGAGTGTGTGCTTTATTTAATTCCAGATAATCATAGCGACTTGTTGCCGCGCTCATGTCTCTGTCTCTTTCTGCTTCTGTGCCGTCGCGTTTTGGGGTAATTTTCTTTTTGCAATTGAATGAATTTGCGTTTCGTTCTGCCCCCCCTGTGCTAAGCCGCCCCTTCCCCGGCCCGACTAGTTATTGTTCGGCTTCAATAAGAGATTATTCGAGGGCCAGCAGCGGACTGGACGTTAGATGTATAGATGTATATTTAGATGGTTGCGCTCAGCTGCATGGTAGAAATTTTCACTTCCGTTCTTAAAACGATTTCCGGCCGACCATCAGAGGAGTTGGCCGTGCATGGCGAAAGGTATGCACTGCGGACTCCCAAGTTCCAAAGCCCGAAACTTTCTACATGACATTTCCACCTGGATGCTGGCCAGAGTTTCGCACAATGTGCTAAATATTTCGTGTGGCTCGAGTGGAAACTTTCTTGGGGTAGCGAACGAAACAAAACAAGCAACTTGGTGAATGACTTACGTAGGGCGGGGGTGACAAGGCGGTGGGAAATGCACACAAGGAAAGTATTCTAGAACTTTGCATATATCAGGGTTTTATACAAAACAAATAATTCACATTTTGGCAGTTGATTATTATTTTTAAATAATTAAGAAAATTAATTATAGACTCTTTTTAACTAGCTGAATTTCAAAAACGATGTATTTTTAATGGGACTTGGCGTAGTTTATTTCATCTGTAGAAATGTTGTAGAATTTCCTTTATATTTATGTATAGGTAATGATAAAGAAAAGAATAGAAAGAAAAGTTCTTTATAAATCAATATTGTTTGTTTGCCTTAAAATTTAAAGAATTTGAAAACTAAGATTTGCAAATCTTAAGATGTTACAATATAAAATTTCTGTTTAGGTAAACCTTCTTTGAAAAATAACGAACTACGAACGACCGAAATAAGGGTTTCCTTCAGTGCAAGGACTGTGTGGTGCGGCTAAAAGTCAACTTTAATTTTGCATTTTTTATAAGTAGCCTTAGGAGCACTTACTTATGCCGGCACAAGAGCACTGAAAAGAAAACTGGCGAGGAAAGGAGCTCGGGGTTGGGATCGCTTCACATGAGCAACTCAAGCCGTAAGGCCAAAGTTCTTGAATTAAACGGAACGAAGCGGGGCGATGCGATGCGGGGAGAATGCGTTGGAATGGGGAAAAACAAAACAGGCAGCACAGAAGTTGGTAATAACAAGTAAAAACAGCAGCAAACTCATTTGCACGGCATCGAGCTGGATAATAACGAGGCTGGGAAATGGGAAATGCTTAAGACTGGCTTCCTTCTATTTTGTCGCTTAAGCTGAAAATAATTGCAGCCTGCTTGTAAATCCAACAACGCAGCAACTAGCGGCGTCTGCTGTCAGCAAAAGGATAACACGGCGCATCATTACACCCACATCTAGCATCGTACGGGACTCGGCACACACATGCAACTTCAGCAATTTCCGTTTCCGCCGCTGCACTGCGCTCCCTACACTCTTCCAGCCGCCTTCTTCTAGCTCAGACGCCTCTGTTTGTTTTCCTTTTTCATCTTCTCCCAGGAGGGTGTGCGGAAAGTCAAAGAAAATGTCTGCGTGAGGGGCTGGCCTGGCGGGAGAAATTGAAACGGACACGGGGCAGGCACCGCCTGCTCCTAATAACCCAGCAACCATCTCTGTCAGTTTTCTTTGCCATTTCATCTTAAGTAGCACACAAATAAACAAAGGCAAACACAGACGAGCACAGGGCGGGCTGGGTCCTGCCGCTCACAAAGGCGCCTCTCCATATGGCAGCACTTTTCGATTAAGGATACTCGGACCCCGGCCCGCCCGCTCTGAGTGTGTGAGTGTGTTGACTTTCTAATTAAAAAATGAAGTCCACTCGAGCACAAAGGCGTTTCATTAGACCAAGACTGGCCGCCGGACTTAAAGCTAGTGAATAATCGAGCAAAGACTTACCAAAATTTAAGCGGCTTTCTCATTGGATAACTTCTCGATATGGTGTAACCTGCAAGTAAAAAGCAGACGAAGGCACAGGGCGCAACGTAAGTGTGTGATTAGTAATCTGGTCGAATTGTTCAGATGGTAAGCTGAAATGGTTGTGAAAAATAATGGGAGAGTTCACAAGCCCTAATTCTTCAAGATGCTGCCTAACTCAAGTACTAGGGACAAGATCAAGCAAAGTAGTTCTTCGTAAATTGTGAGCTATTTTTTTATTTTATCGGATTAATATTTATAGTGGAGAAAGTTGAGTTTCCAAGTAACAAGCTGCAAGAGGTAATCAAAATAAATGTTTTTAAGATATGAAAAAAAATATATTTGAATACATAAAATTACTACAAGAAACTATGGCTTAATAATGCGCTTCAAGTTTAAGCTAATTAAAAAATAGAATATCGTTTAAACAAAATAATATAATATAAAGATAATATGTATCGATTTATTAAATAAATTAATATAAAATGACCATTGAACTTTTATATTGTTTAATAAAACCAATAAGCTTGCAGCTTCACTGTTTTTATCTGAGCTCTTAACTGTCTTTTCCTAAAGTTCTTTTTATGGCATTTATATTCAAAAAATTAATTGCTTTTTTTTTGTGTTCTTTGATTCTTAGTAAAGTGTTCATAGATATTGTATCTTGTTTGGTTTTTTTTTTTTTTTTGCACCAATACCATTTGCGATATTTTACCCTTAATTTAAGTTACAATGCCAGTGGCGAGCGCGGATGGAGCCGCTTCAGAGGTCTGCGTGTTCAACGTTGACGGCTGGCAGCTCCTCCGGCTGAGGAGGAGCAGGACTGTACCGCTGCCAGAAGCGGGCGGTAACAGTCCGCGGCCATAGTCAGCTTCGGTCGCTGGTGATGCGGATTCGGGTTCGGATGAGGGCGTAGCATTTCTCCGGTTCTTTCCGTTTTGTCGGACGGAATTTTCACGTTTTGGGACAGGGGAAAAAGGACACTGTTCACTCTAGCGCTGCGGTCAACGGGGACGGGACGGGGCTAATCGGAGGTCAGGGGTCACTAATCGCACATATTTCAACTTCTTTTTTTTGCGGCCAAGGAATTAATTTCATTTCATTTTAGGCACAGCCGCGCGGCTCGCTACATTTCTGGTCACTACGCTTCGAGGCACACCGAAAACTATGCCACACTTCGTTCACTGTTTCAGATTCATTTCCGGTTACTTTGGCTTAGTTAGTTTTATTTGGTTATCTTTAACTTGCATTTTCTTTTTTTTTCTCGGAAGGGTTTTCCAAAGGTTTGTTGCCGCAGCGCTTTCGATTTTCGAAGTTTAATTTAGAATTTCGAGCATTTTCTTTTTTATTTTGCTTTTATTTGTAAGAATTTAGTTTGTTTCTTCTATTCGGTTACTTTTATAAGATCAATTTTGAAATTCTATTCATGAAAAAATATATATATATTGGTTTTAGTTATAAGAAGAAATTTCTTAATAAAACTAAGAAGGAAACAGAAAAGTCATGGGATGGAATTAACACAACAAATGTGAGTTATTCATTAAATAAATATATTTATAATATATAAATATAAATAATAATTTAAATAAATAAAATAATAAAAAATAAATCAAACTATTTATTTATTTCATAGAAAAATAGAGTAAAATCCCATTTAATTAAGGAACATTTTTTATATTGCAGGATTTAATACAAATAAAAATAATGTATTTCTACAAACAAGTATTGGATTTATATAATTTTAAATAAATAAGAAAATTAATGTAACAAAAATATATATTTTGTTAGTTAATTTTAATTTAATTTATATTTTTAGTTATTTATTTTTGTCACACTGTCACATTGCTCTTTGCCTTTGAGGATTTTTTATTCGGTTTTCACCGCCGTTTTTCCGGCTCACTTTGTCACAGTTTTGGGAATTATTTGTTTTGAATGAATATATATTTTTTTGAGCATATATTTTGGATGTAACCCAACCTGGCACATACCATCGTCCAAGTGTGGACAGAATGAGCTATCGGGAGACTGATACTACTGATAACTGGGTAACTCCTAACTGGCTGCCAACTGAGTGGCCAACTGACTAAGGATGAACCTTCTAACTGGCTGCTGATGCCTCTGTCCTTCGCACTGCTGCTGCCTACTGCTGCTGCTGTAGCTGCTACTGCGCTGCTGTCGCTGCCAGCCAAGACGATCAAATGTCTCCCAAGAAACGAAGCCCCAAAGCTTTTATATTCGGCTCCGAGTGTGTGTTTGTGTGTGAGAGAGTATTTATATAAAATTAGGCGCGCTCGCCGTATCTCAACTATATAGGCATCAGGAAGGACTTGCTCCTGCGAGCGAGCAAAGTTGCTGACTAAGTTGAGCGGAGCTGCGGCGAATCTGAGGCGCTGGCTGCCTTGGGCGCTTTAGATAATTTCCTGCCAAGTTTTTCCCCGTCAAAGCCAAGACGCGCCGCTCCGCGCCGCCTGCCAATGCGCAGGCATGTTGATTGCTGGCCAACATGTCGTATGCGCAATGTTGCCACCAATGCCGCAGCAACAGCAGCAAGTGGCGCCCGCCTGCGATTGTGTTAGTGAGGGACTGTTATTTGTTCTTGTCTTCTATTTCTCCTATGGCAGAGTGTGTGTGTTGTGGCCCTTTGGTTGGCTAATCGCGAAAGGAGGCAGCAAATAAAGGAGCCGCAAGTTGCACGTACCACAAGACAGCGACACTTGAACTAATTGAGGAGGATCTGTGATTGGGTTCGATTGGCGAGACGATGGAGCTGGCTGAACTAGGCTTTAATTGATTATTTCTAACTGGATATTTGAATGGATGTGTATTTTATTTAATTAATATTTTATTTTATTTTATTTAAGACATTTAATTATTTATGTGTTTGACTTTAAACTTTTTTTAGAATTGAGGCTTCAACTCAGACACACCACGGCTTATGCACGCTATTCAAATTAGTTTTTTTTTTATTTTTTAATTTAATTTTAATATTTTACTTTAATGTATTAATTTATTTGGTTTCATTTGGAATTTTTACACAAGTCGAGGCGGCGTTTGTCGGCGTCGTCGGTAGAAGACATAAGCAAGCAAAACTTCTGCCTTCTGCGCGCGTGACTGGAAACGTACTGAATTTGCTATGCTAGCCTGCGAAAGTAAAGTGCCAGGAAGACCAAGGCGCTGCCTCAGTCGAAGTCGAAGTCGAGGATTCGGTCTCGGCCTCTGTCTCTGTCTCGGTCTCGGTCTCGGTCCCTGTCTCGGCCTCCGCTTCCGCTTACGTTTACGTTTACGTTGGCCGCTGCTGCTGCAGTCAACGCCTGCCCACATAAGTGTGCTACACTTTCTTGCAAGCAGCAAGCAGCAGGCGGCAGCCCTTGCCCCAGCCCCCAGCCCCCAGACTGCAGCTCCCGCATCCTGGCATCTGCGATAACGAGCTGCCTTTTCTATATACACGAGCGTCGTCGCTTTTAAATATATGTATATCCCATATAATAATATATATTATTTATATATGTGTGTATTAGGCGACGCCGGCAGCGGCAGCGGCAGCAGATAATTTCCTACACGCAGTAAGTAAGCAAGTAAGTGTGCGCCTGCCCACACGCACACACTGTCAGGCACTCGCACACCTATACCTACACACACACACATGCACGAAGAAGTGCTCCAAGGAGGAGCCGAGTGCCGAGGCGAGTGGCCACGAGCAGAGCGGGAGCGGGACGACCGTACGCGGACCGTACGCGCGGACCGTACGCGCGCGTAGCTTAAGAAGGACTAGAAGAGAAGAAGCAGGCAGGCAGCGGCCGCAGCAAGCTGAGGTCCTGGCCGAGGCGCCGTCGGAGCGAATTCGGACTCGGAATTGGGGACTCGGAAGTGGGAAGTGGGAGGTCGGAAGCCGAAGCAGCAGTGCCGATGTGCAGCTGCGTGGGTGTAGGTGTAGCCGCTGCCTCAGGATAATGTAATGCACTCACACACATGCACAAAGGACTCGCAGCACTCGCCGGCAGAGAGAGGACGCAATTAGAAAGCAGCGGGACACGAAGCAGCCGAAAATCAGGCACACGAAGGCACAAGGAACCGAAGCCTGCGGCTGGCAGTCTTCGGGTTGCCGGTTCAGACATTCCTGAAAGGACCTCTTTGTCTCTCTCGCTCCCGCTTTCTCGCACAGCCAGGGGCTAGCCATCTCTCTCTGCCAGCGTCTTCTGCTCAAGGAGCAGCACACACACACACACTCAGACACACAATTCGCTTACCCGTCGGAGGATTCGGAGCATCACGTGGGCAATTCTGCGTATCAAAATCGAGTTGTGCGCTCCGTGGTTTTGAGTTCGTATAAAAAATATATACAAATCATAATAATACGTATATATACTTATAAAAATGTTGCCAACAATCTTTTTGCTTTGTACTTTTGATTTTACATTTGAATTTTGTAACTTGTGTCTTTGTTCATTTTTGTCTTGTGTCTTTTATTCAAATTTCGCGAGTTTCTCGTAAAGTTCTTGTTTCTTGCTTTTGTTTTGTTTTCTTTCTTTGTATGTTTTTAATTTTTGTTGCGTTTTTGATAGACAATGTAGTTCGATTACAACTAAAATGGACTGATGAGTATATGTTGGTGTTGTGAGGGGCAAACAAGTTCAAACAAATAACAAACTGAGAATCGTCGAGAGTTCCTGCCGGTTGAGAGTTAAGTCGAGACTTTGGAGAGACGGCGAAAAAACACTTAAGAATCGGTCTTCGTTACGAGATTTGGTAGCCGGTAAATGTGGTTTCGATTCTTTTGGACTTTTGCTTTGCGGTCTGAACAGGTTCCTTTTCTTTTGAGTTTTTGGTTTTCTTTTTCGTTTGGTTTTGCTAGAGAGTTCGATTTGCTTTTTGGACACACGATCTATCAACTGTTTTCTGGGTAAGAATTTCCTTATGATTTTCGAGTTCGAGTTTTAGTTGCTGATTTTTGTTGATGCCTTTGTTTTTGGTTTCTTTTTGTTTTGTTTTTGAGTGCACGCAAACTTAATACTTAAAAATAAATGAAAACGTAATTGAAAAATCCGAAAATAAAAATTTGTTTGTACGACGACGTTGATGTGAAGCTTTGTACTAAAAATGCGAAAAATTATTTCGCCGCGAATAGGCCGAGGACGACCGCTGACGGTGTCGTTGTCGTTGCGTTGCGTTCTCGTTGCCGCTGTCGTTGTCGTTGTCCTTGTCGTGGACGCGGTCGCGGCTCTCTGCCCCAGCCAACGCACGGGTGTATGGGTGGGATTGTATATGTATTGGCAGCAAAAAAAAAAAAAAGGTTTGCCCGCCGCAGCCGCGAAAAAATACGCGAATTCAGGCGGCGGGGCAGAACATGTTTTTGGGGAGGCATTGCAAAGCCAAAGGCAACGGCAAACACAGTGGGGCTTTGCAAATAAAATCCGCGGCAGCGCAGCCAGGATATTCCACCCACCCAAAGCCAGGATATCCCCCTCACACCCACACTCCCACACTCACACATACCGGCTCAGCGGAGGGGAGCTTGCACGCACACATAAACGCTTTGAGCTAGAGCTAGTGCGCATTTCAAATACTCAAATACATGGAGGGGCAATCGCCGGCGTCGGCTGCGAAGTCAACGCCGACGTCGCTGCTCCAACAAAATGGAGAACGGGCATCAGTGTGTATGTTTGTGTGTGTGTGTGTGTGTCTGGTTGGAAGGTGGCAGGATACTAGTGTGAGCAGCAGCAGCGGCAGGAGCATCCCATGACGATGGGTTCGATTTCTAAGGACTCTGCTCCAAGACTCTATTCTACGGTACGCTACTCTCTTGAAGATTCCCTCACTCCCTCCAGCAGTGCTCACAAATGCATTCCACAGGACACTCCAACAACCTGAGCCATACTTGGGGATTGCTGACAAAGAAGCACTCTGAGTTGCCGTCGGCATCTGCGGCGAAAGCTGCGCTGGGGAAAGGACTCTAAACTAGAGTGTCTCTTACGGTCGACAGACGCTAAAGGATTTGTTCCATTTTACTTTATAATTTCTGTTTTTTTCTTACTTTTTGGTGGTGGCAAACACGTGCCGGAATTTGGGATGTACTCAAATGAAGCTAACAAGTAGTTTTAGTCAAAATGGGATAGAAATAATAGGGGAATTTGTAAAGAGCATGACTATTAATATAAACAAAACAATTCGAACTGTATTTTCATTAACAAGTTAAGTGTTTGTAAATAATGACTTAATTGAAAAATAATAATAAATTCAACAATTGAGTTTTAAACGACTCTTACGAGCGTACTTTTAATATTAAATAAGAAAAGAGGTAAACCAAAACTTGAAAAATTAAAATAAACACGAGCATTTCAGGTATTTAGGCAGGACAAAATTTGTTGTTTCTGCCAGGGATCTTCGCAAAAATATTTCTGAGTTAGTTTTGAAGATTAAGATATTATTTTTAATTTTGGGGATCATATTACCTCTACCCCCATTTTTGTTATGGAAATGTTTTACCAGACTTGCAAAAATATAATTTATAGAAAATCTATAGAAAATCTCCTACTCTTCATGAAAAATTTTAGACTTTTATAAAATTTTATGGTCTCTATATTTATAATTTAAGGGCAAGAAGAAAGGATTCTCTGGCAGACTTTTCAACGGATAAGAGCATTTTTTTATGGTTCATATTCAGGGGCATAGGTGATAGGCGATCACGTACAGGACAATTTACTGATGTTATTTATCCATGGCGGTGTTCAGTTTCTCTCTCGTGTCCACAGCTACGTCCTGCGTGATCCCTGGGATCCTGGTGAGTCCGGTGAGGCGATTCGTTGGCCACTCTAGCATCGCTGTCTGCGTCGCCGTCGCCGGAAACGCGGAGCGGTGCGAGCGGTCCAGCTGAATGGGCTGACCCAGCCGCTCCAGAGGATGAATGGAGCGGTGGAGCTGGACTTGGAGCTCTGGCGGTTTCTCGGTTGGTTGCAGTGCCTTGCAGTATCTGTTGGATTGCACCTGGATCAGAGTGTGTGACCACATGAGAGGTCAGTCGATCGACTCTTCGGGTTGCCCGCTCAATAATGGTATTGTAGTAACATCTAGCTCCTTGAAAGGTCTCCTGATTCTTGGTTCTGGCCACTCAATTAGTTTTTAATTTTCTTCGGGGGACAGAGGACAGCCGACGACGACGCAGACGAGTGGACGCCGTTGACTGGAGGGTCTTTGTCGAGAGCTGGATCCTTGAGTTAAAAATATTGAGGATGCGTTTTGTGTCTTTTTAAATTTCGGTCTTTATGCAGACAGCGGCGGATTGATGAAAAATCAATTGGCGTTGTGAAAGAAATCAGTTGATTGCATTAGAATTTGGGGATTGCCTTTGATCGAAGCTGCTACTGTAGCACGGAGAGGCAGGCATCGACGCACACACGCACACACGAACGGACACTCGCGGCCGGATACATGTATTTAGATATATAGATATATATTTGCATATATTTTATTTCATTTATTGTATATAAATAGTATTTGACGGCACTCGAACGGCAACTGAAGCCTCGCTGCGCCCCAGACCCTCAGCGGGAGAGGGGGCGGCAAACGCGCGCGCACTTTGCACCCATTTATATGTATATATATATATATCTATATTCTATACCGTATATATATATGCAATATATATTTTATATATATAATAATGCAACCTCTCACTCCGCACTGCACTGCACTGCCGGCTGTGTGTGTGCCGCTGCTGCTTTGCTGGCGATTTTTAGAAAATAAGCAAGTCCGAAACTGAACCGAACCGTCGACGACTTGGACCAACTCTGCGGCTCCTCGCTGGAGCTGCGGCTATCGTGGCCGTTACTTCTTTTGCTCACTCGCTGGCGGGCGGTGCGTCGAGCCGAGGATATAAAAAAGCAATGTTCTACTCAAAAGACGTCCAAAAGCCGTATGCCAACTGCGGTGCCCGGCCCGATGCCTTCCGATGCCGATGCGATAGATGCGTTGCGTTGCGTTGCGATGCGATGCGATGCGTTCCCCGTTCGTTCGGCGTTCCGTCATCGCGACATGGACACGGGAACGGGCACGGGCACGTACATGGCCACCCCACCTCCATCGACAGTCGCCGAAAAAAAAGTCTACAGACGCGCAAAATGCAGCGAACACCCCTCGCTCCCTGCCACTGCCCTTGTATGTAAGTTTTTTTCCTTTAGCAAAAGTTCGCGCGCGCAAAAACCCATCCACACACACACACACGCACATTACTGGACAGAACACAGCCTATGTACTTGGAGCACTCGATTTGCGAACGATGCGCGGTGGTGGTAACTGGTGGCCACTGGTGGGGGCAGCTGCCCACCAAGAAATAGAAAAAACTTGGCTCCGACTCTACGCAATGTCTACGCGCCCACACTTGACCCACACCCACCGCCGACCCTTTTTCGAGCCGACCAACCACGCACGACGGCGCTGGCAAAGAAGTGCAGCTGCACCACCCATTCCAACCCCATCTCCATGCCCATTCCCATTCCCATTTCCATTTTCATCCCATGCCCAGGCCCAGCTTCAGCTTCAGACCATGTTGAGCTTCGCCTACGTCGTCGTCGCCGTCGTCGTTGTCGTTGTCGATGTCGTCCTGTTGGCAACGCACAAATCACGCTGGAAGGTTGGGGGCAGCTGAAGGGCAGTTGCTTGCTGCACGTGCTGGGGCTCCATGAACAGCTGCTGCCTCGGCTCCTGCCAACCCCCCTTTCGGATGCTGCCATGTAAAATTCCGAGTCCTGGCCAAGTAAATAAACTGGAGGCGGCTGGGGACTGGGCAGAGGGGGCTTCGGGCTGGTGGCTGGGCGGTGGGGCGAACTTCTAAAAATAAGCCGAAAAGAGACAACACAACCAAAAAAGAAGCAACCGCCTCAGTCTGGCGGCTGTGAGAGTCCTGGAGTGCAATTGCCTTGCAGCGATGCATCCTTTCGGCTGCACTCGCAGCTCTCGTTGCGCATCCGAGGTCCTCTCTTTCGCTCCGGCTCCGGCTCTCGCACTCGGACTCTCCCCCTCTCTATCTGGCTCTTTGGCTCTTTGCCACCTCGGAGTTTTCCTTTTTTCCCATCTAAACTGTGGCAAGTTGACGTCGACAGCGACGTCGCAGCTGACGTCGTCGCCGGCTTCGCTGCCATCTGCTATTTACTAGTGCAGCAGTTGGTAAGTGGAGCCCCAAACCAGTCGAGAGCCACCCCAAAGCCACCCACAAGCCAACCTAGCTGCCCCTTCAGCTGCTGCCGCTGCTATCTTCTAGTTGGCAATTGCATTGCCTGCACTGCACTTCTCCTGTTGGGGAAACGGGGATGCACTGCGCATGTCCTTGTTTACATTATGTGCACGACTCCAAAACTTCACCTCCTGCGCTCATGTGTATGCGGGAGTTGGCCGTTGTGTGCGTGCAAGGATGTAGAAAAGCAAAAAGTCTACAACTACAACTAAACCTGCTGCTGCTGCTGCTGCTGCACTTGCACACCAGCAACACGATGCTGTTGCATGTTGCTGCTGCAGCTGAACTCCGTCGCCCGACGACTGGCACGAAGTCCACAGGAAGAGGAAGTACGAACGAGGAGCCAAGCCGAGCTCGAGCTCAAGCAGAGGGCCTGCTTGGGCCTGAGTGAGGGAAAACTTTTGCGATCTTCACCTCCTTATGAGAAAAATTAAGAAATAACTATTTATTTTTTGAAGTATTTTTCAAACTAGGAAGCATTTTTAAAGCAATGCTTTGGTAATTTTATGGGACATATTTGATAAATGTTTTTTGTGGGGGTTTTTTTTTTAAAGGAGCATTGAATATAATATTCCTTTTTAAAATATATTGATTTTTATTAGACATTGAAAATTATCTTCTTTGTTTTCATAAAGAGGAATAGTTATAAATTTAAACCAGGAATGTTAAATAAATTTGGAAACCCATGCTTGCATAGCCTTTTAGTTTTTAATTGGATCATGGAATCAAATTGGTCTTAACTAAGCGAAAGAGTGTTCATTTATATTCAGAAAGCAGTTCTGTGTTGGTTTTTAATCACCTAATAAATCTGCATATCAGGTTTAAAAATCTTAAAAATCTAAATTTTCTAGAAATGTTTTTATAAAATTTTGAAGCAATTAAAATAAAATTTTTGGAGCGCACTCGGCTGATGCTGGCGATCAAGAATATATTTGAATTATAAGATCGGAAATGACTCCTTCATTTTCAGTTTACTTCCAATACTAAATTAGTTCCCTATATCTATATCACATGTCAATAAAAAGGGCATTTACTCAAAACATGTTTTATATAATTTTGAATAGATAACTTAACTAAAATGTATTGTCCAGAATATATGCTTGAACTCTAGATCGTTCGAGTTCATTTATTATTTTACTGAGAATATGCAAGAAAACTAAGAATATCCAATATCTATCATTATTAATGGTAATTCAGTAGACGATAAACTAGTTAATTGTTAGTAAATATGATATGTTTTGAGTATCGATTTTTGTATATGGGTAATGCATTTCAAAGCCTTGTAAGTTTTATCAAGAATGAACTATTGAAAGTATTCGAAACAAATAAGCAAACGTAGTATATAATATAAATATAAATATATATAATGTAAATTGTGAAGTTAAATACTCAAATTATTTATGTTAAATATTTATGATCAATTGTACTCACCCTTAAATAAAAATACATCGAAAAAATATCACATCACAATAATTTTGATATTCCGTTTGCATTTAGTGTTCTCTCTAAACTTTGATTAATTTCTTTATAGTTCCGTTCACTTTTTGTTTTTATTTTTTGTTAAGGGTCCTCTCTTTTTTTATAATTTATTTTTTTTTTATAATTTATTTATTTTTTTATAAATTAATATAAGACAATTTTGACATTTGTAAATTTAGCGTGTAATTTTTGTTGCTCTCATAGACTTTTTGGTTGTTTAAAAATTTTCAGGTAATTTCGTAGTTTTCGATTTCGAGTGTTGACTTCTGCTCTTCTCGTTTTTTTGGTTTTTGACTCCTCTTGGATCTCTTCCAAATAGTGGCTTGCCGAAATGCACAATACAAAGATGAACTAACTAAGGATCTACGTCTGAATTTGTAGAAACTGAGATGGTGTCGGGACGATGACGAACCTGTGGCCGAGACTTGAAGACGGAACGGGGCCAGACAAATGCGAGACGGTCGAAATCAAATTCAGACGTTTTAATTTTGGCTCAAATCGGAATCGGTGCGGAACTGAAACTGGAGTTACTCAATCCTATTACTTCGTTTTAGTTATTCTGCTGATGCTGTCGTTACTGACTGACTGATATTGCCTGCTTATTTGGTTGCTTCTTGGCTTTCTTCTGATGGCTGTTGCTAGTTGTTAGTTGTTGTTGTTTGTTGCTTGCTTGTTGTTGCTTACGAACGAAATGTCGCTGATTATCAAGTGATTAATATTATCGATATATTGGCAAAAATGTAACTTTGTCTATTTTGTTATTTGTTGTTGGCTGGCTGGTTTTGTTAGTTAGTTTTGGGAAATGAAGAAAAAACTGCGCTACATTCTAGTGCCGGCGTTTACATTGTCTTTCGGCGCAAGCCGGCTTCTCTAGTCTTTTCTTAAATTTTTTTTAATGGTTTATGATGCACTCAAGACGGCATGGCGGCCTGCGATGGCTGCTCGAGCCCTAGCCCGAGTCTCAGTTCGATGGGCTGGCGGGCCAACGGGGCGTATGCGCGGTGTCTTGGCAGCATTCTGGACGAACGTTGCGTATTCGCAGGATGGGGGGAATGGTCGGGTGTGTGGTCGGGTGAAGGTGTAGGTGCGTAGTCTACTGCACTTCAAGTCATTTTGCTCACACTTTCACTTTCACACTCACTTGGCACTTTTTTCTATAACTTTCTCACTCTCTTCGAGTTTCTCTGTTTGTATTTTTTTCTGTTTTTATTTTTTCTTTGCAACTGCTACTGCTTCTGCTTCGGCTCCTGCTTCTGCTTCTGCTTCTGGGGTGATTTATGCAGATGCGAAGAAGTCTGCGAGAAGTGGCGAGAAGACCTGCCTGCCGACTGCCTGCCTGCCTGCCTTGCACTGCCTACTGATTTGCCTTGCCCGATGCCTGGTGCCTGGTGCCCGCTGCCTGATCCTTGCGGCCTCAGTGCAGCTCAGTTCGATTCAGGACAGGCCAGGACAGGGAGACGTGAACCCGAGGAGCAGAAAAAAGCGCCGCAACTTGTTTCGCGCTTAGCCGTTTTCTGTTGCAATGTCCTGGCAAAAATTGCTAACGATGACGATGGGCCCCAGAGTCACACAGTCAGAGCCGCTGTCGATGTCGATGGCGTCGCCGCTGCAGCGCTTTGATGATGGAGTAGGACGATGTGGATGTGGCTGTGCCTGTGCCTGTGCCTGTGCCTGTGGATATGGCTGTGACTGTGACTGTGTGGGCTATGGATGAAAGTGGCCGCTGGCCGGGCGCGAAACGCGCAAAAAAAATTCCGCGGCTACGTCGCAGGCAGCGGCAGCAGCGCCAACCGAATTGTCCTCGTCCTTTTTGGCTTTGGCTTTGGCGCAAAAAATTGCTGCGACTGCGACGCCGCCGTCAGTCCTGCTAATGTACACATATACACATGCAACACTACACTCAAACCCACTCGAACTGGGCGCACATATGCAATGCCGGACAAATCCAAAAACACAGAGAGAAACAGACAGCAACGCGCGCTCAGTCGCGAAAAATCAAAACAAAGCGCGACGACAGCACCGACACGTACACGTACACTCACATGCTGTGGTGTCAGTGGCGGGGGGAACAGGACACGGACAATGCACATACCGTACACTCACACTGTTGTCTGTGTGTGTCCCCCCGTCTCTCACTCACACTCTCCTGGCCTCCAATCAAGAGCAAAACGCATTTTGCTGCGCCTAAAAATCAAACAACGCCAAAAAGTATGCAGCACCCAAGCCACCGGGTGACCGATGGGCACGAAGTGGGAGGCGGAACTGCAGGCGGAGGGTACCTAATACCCGGGACTCCCTCGAACCACACTGACCAGGGGCCACAGATACGGAGTTGGTAGCTGTTGCTCCGAACTCTGCAATGTTGGGTGAACTACCGCCCAGTTCGAGGCCCTTCCGTCAACCCACAAACAGCGCCATGTGGCCATGTTTTGTTTTGATTTCGTACTTCCCACACTCGCACTCGAACACACACCCACGCGCACACACTGGCGGGGAAATGCAATTTTTTCGTTTTCATTTGCAATGGCAGAAAGAGAAGAAAAAAAAGAAAGCGCAGGAGGGAAAGCTGAAAAAAAAAAAACAAAACAAAAACCTAAACGAAACGTAAAAGTTTTCTATGTTGCCCCTGCGCGCATGCAACACTCTTTTTTTGCATTTTATTTCGCCGCCTTTTCTGGATGTTGTTGGCGGTTCGTTCGGTGTATTGGTAAATCGCCAGAGTTGGCATTAAAATATCCAGCAAAGAAAATTGCAGATGGAAAAAATATAGAACGCCATCCGCACCCAAACCCGGGCGAAGTCCAGGATCCGCAACAACAACAACAGGGCCAGCATAAATTCTCACTAACTCGTGCACATCATGGGTGGCGAGGGGTTGAAGCGCATCAAAAAAGCGGAGAAAAATTGGTGGACGAATGCAGCGACTGCCACTGCAATGTGCATATAGATATATGCAGTCATATAGATATATATATATATATATATATGGACATATATGTATTCGGATATATGTATAGAGGTGGGAGGGACAACGGATCGAAACTAGGCAGAGCCTGCATTTAATCCTACGCATCGCGTTCGTTACTCATACGCCGTGTTGTCCGGGACAAAGGCTGGAGAGCGGGCGGGGCTCGCGCAGTTTAGGCCCACAAATCCCCCCTGTACATGGAGTTTATGGCTTTATCGATGGCATTGGCTATTGACTTTGCCTTTGCCTGGGGTCTGGTTTGGGTAGGGCCTGCCTTGCTTCGCTTCCGTTTGGTTTGGCTTTGGTTTTGCACGATATGGGAGAGGAATTGGCAATGCTGTTCATAAAGAGATTGCCAGATAGCTTATGGATTCATAAGTTGGTATGCACAAATGCCAAAGGTCATGGCGGGGGACGGTGGCCTGCCACCTGCTGCGGTCGCTGGTCTGACCATCCCCGCCCGGGCCTACCCCGGCCAGTCATTATTAATTAATGAGCTCGCGGACTGCAGCCGACAGCGGCTCATCCGTTGGAAAACTATGCTCGGAAATCGAATTAAAAAACAAACGGAATCATGAATGGAACTCCTAGGGCAATCTGAGCTCAAAGCAGTGGAAAGCAGATCATCGGATGCAACTGCCGGATTAATTTGCATTATATCCACACTTTGCTATGGAATAAAGTTATGATTTCTAGAACATTATCACTGTTTACTAGGTATTGCTATAGCTATCAAATTAAACTATAGGAAGAAATATTAAAGAAACAGGCTAAGACAATATAGTGGTTTATATCTTAAAATTGGACTTGAAGTAAATAATCTACTTAAGCTAACTAAACAATTTGAAAATAATATTTAAACAAGAAAGACAAAGTTTGTATACCCAACATTTTGCATCTCGTTAATATATTCCTTCAAAAAAGGGAATTCTTTTTGGGTGCTCTTTTTGAATAACGATGCAAAAACAATAAAATTAATATCAGGGTGTAATCATTATAAGTTTTATTTTATTTTATTTTGAACAAAAAAGTTTTGAAAGTTTTTTATTTTCATCAAAAATAATTTTTATTTAAATTATTTATTTTTTTAATCAAATGTAATGATCAAATGTAAGAACAAGAGCGTAAAGGTTTTTATTTATTACTGCTTTGAATGCCTGAAATAAAATTTTAAAAAATGCGTTGGAATGAGAATAAATTACGTCTTTTCGGATCCCGCGGCCAAAAAACAAATTACTTCATCACAAACTATGCCTCCGGTCTAAATCCATCTCAAAACATTAACCATTCCATGGTCCGGTTTTAAAATACAAGTCGCCGTGCAAATATGTTCAATGGTTTAACACTATATGCGAAATATGAAATACCATTGCGACAGTTTTATTTATGGTTTAATCTGCATTAAAACATGATTAATGATGGCTTAAATTGTTTACTATTTGGTTTCTAATCAGCCGTCACCCGAAGCCCATCCTTGCCATTCACGATCTTCATTAAATTCGCATTATGCTGCTGTCCAATTAGTTGAGAGCAATTCGATAGCAAATTAATGGGCGTGCAAAGCTGGTCGCGGCCCGAAATGCATCAATTATACCAGTGACCCTTCGCCCCCTACCCTGTCCAACGGCTGCCATAAAGCATTTCTAGTTTGAGCCTTTTGTTGCAGCTGCAGCTGCTGCGGCACGGGCAGTGGCTGATGCTGATGCTGCTGCTGCTGATGGCTGATTTGCATATTCCCCGAAGCGCTGCTGCAGTTGCAGATGCATTTGCATGCACTGCCCGTTGCCTAAAAGCATGCGTCCGTGTCCTGGGCTTTATATAACGAAAATATCGGCTGGCGGGCAGCGGTATCGGATGAAAAAACCCCCGAAAATGACAAAGGCAGCGCGGAAAATTGCGCGAAAAACTAAACAAGCAGAAGGAGTGGGAGCAGGAAGAGCGGGGCCGGAGCGGTCTGTGCATCGCGACAGCTGCATTTTGGCGGACAACAAAAGTCCATTCGAATGCCAGGACATTGCAGCAGTGCAGTGCTGGGCATTGCAGTTGCAGCACCCCCTTTTCCGGCCCCTTCTTGGAGTTCTGGCAAACAAAACCAAACGAAAAATGTTGCAGCAAATGCAATCAGCGGGGCCACAAGGCGAGGGGATGACCGATTGGCCTTTGTTCGCTGCTGCCTGGAAGGGAAGCGGAGGCAAAGGTTCCGCCAAGTGTCAGGCGGTACAGTTGCCTCACGTGGCTGCCTGGGCCACGTAAATCGGGGATCAAGTGACCAGCTCACCCGCGGGATCTGCATAATTCATGGCGTTCTCTTTTTTATGCGCTTGTCCCTTGACCCCCCGGCGGCCACCATCATCATCATCCGGTTATCCCCCAAGGAACTGTTGCGCTGGCCATAAACATATTTTGCTTTTAATTAATCAAGCGGATCCGAGTGCGAGGCTCAAAGGACATGCAAGCGGATGCCCTACAACCGAACTTTGAACTTTCGATATGTAATATTTTTAGCTGCAGGTCCACGGGAACAAAATGCATCATCGAAGGGGGCGAAAACAAAATACTAAGCCCGGATAAAACTGATTCACTCGCCGCCCTCCCGCTCTGGCATGCACTCTGCACTCTGCGTTGTTGCATTAAAAATGCGCGCTTGCGTTTGGAAAACAAAAAATTACAAAAAAGCCCC
>VNJT01000585.1:0-16488 GCA_008042655.1 Drosophila burlai | reverse complement strand
TGACGATATCCATAATCATCACCTGATTAATGTTTTGGAGCGAAGTGACCCAGAGGAAACTGGTCTTTTGCCACTCGATCGCCTCCTGCAGATCCTGCGCAAGAACCGCATTCGCCTGGAGCCCAGAATGATTCGAATTGTATTGTCCCATTACCACATGATCGTGGACGAGGGACTGTGCAGCGAGCGGGTTAAGTACAAGGAGTTATGCAAGCTCCTCTCCAGTCACGAGCCACTGCCCCCCATGGGAGGTGTGGCCACTTATGGGGATGTGGGTTCACAGGATACCACCTACCGGCTATTCTGTGCTGATCGTGACAAGAAGTTCCAAGGGGATGTGGTTTCAAGAGAGCAAAGGGGCGAAAAGGATAGGGATGAAATGAAGGAACTCTTCTCGAAGGTTGAGAAGGATAAAACTGGAATGAAGGAAGTCCTATCGCCGGACTTAGATGCTCTGGGTGGCCTACAATCCAGCGATTTTACCCAATTGCGTGCTAGAGAAGAAATTGAACAAGTCTTTAAAAATCTTATGACCAAAGATGAATTCGAGGTGATTTGGCAGAACCTGATGGCCAAGCGCCAGAATCAGGATGAATTAGCATCCGTTAGGCAGTTTCACGAGGAAATGAAGCTGGCAAAGTAGAATTTACAGGAAACATGAATTGCAGAAATAAATAAGATAAATTTATGGATAGGGGGAATAAATTATAATATATTAAAAATATTTATGAGAGAGCAATAAAGTATTTAAACCAGAAAATAACTTAAAAATATAATAAGTTAGGTTAATATTTAAATATTTAATTTTTTTAATGATATTCATCAACAAGTACAACGCAAATATTGAATTATTAGCTTCTACCATCTACTGTCAGCTTATATCAACTTACAATTACCAAATTCTGGTTGATATATAAACAAAAACCAGACAAGAATCAAGTTATTGAAGGTTGACTCTTGTTTACTAAAATTACATACCTTTAGATTTTGATTGTCAAATATTTAACTTTGTTTATTTGCTACTCAAACCCTTATATTGATACACCATTAATTTGGGCGGAACTCTTAGATCAACTCAACTAAGTCAACACACCCAAATAAAGCGGAAATTGATTTGTGGGTATAAAAGCTGTGCCCCTATTTTGAGCTAATCACAACACTCAATCGTTCTAGAGTTCAGCCAGAGTTTTCCCCCAGCAGCAGCATCCAAGATGAAGTACCTCTTTTTGGCCATCCTCATTGTCCTGGCCATCCAGTTGGCTGCCTCGGCAACATCAACAACCACCACCACTGAAGCGGCCACTACAACTACCACAACTGCGGCTACGACCACGACCACGGCCTCCTCCACCCACAAGATCAAGTGCAACAAGAGCAACAACTGGTGCCACACTCGCATTCCCAACAAGAAGTGCAAGCACCCCAAGAGGTGTCACAAGACCGTGGTGATTGTGACCCGCAGGAGGGGTTAAGGAAGCCGCATGCCCAGAAGAACCGAATCTTAAATAAGAACCTAAAATTCTGCAATTAATAAATTAAAAAACAAAAAAATAGTAAATGTACTTTAAATGTTATTTAAAAAAAAATGCAAAAAACAATATCTTCTAAAGTACCCTTTGTCCATTGGATCGCTAGCCAGCGACCTGCAGGATTGCCCTAACACAAAAAAAAGATCTTCAGATCACTTTGAATCGCTTGGAGATATAGGTGTGGATCTATATATAGGTGCAGAGCCGGTAGGCAATGGTAAGCCATGTCTTTCAGACACAAACGTCAAGGAACCACTCGCCATCGAGCCAGAGTTCACGACCTTCAGCAAGCAATTCCTCGAAGAGAAGCACAACCACTTGAAGTCGGTGAAAGTGGGAGGGGTCACGCCCACGCACTCGATGCCAAGTCATGTTACCAATTTGAGTCAACCTTTGACCTTTGTACGCCACCATAATGCCCATCAAGTCGGAGGAACAGGTAAATAAGGAGTATTCCGAGTTCCCCAGAGGTCACATTATCAGCCACAATCACCTTTTTCCAGTGGAACAGATAAATCGCGGGTTGGTTTTAAATTATTTATAGATTATATTTGAGATTTTAAATTGATATATTCTGGCCCTAAAATAGAAGCAAATCTCCTTGGTATACTTCAAGTCCATATTTTACATACCTACCTACTTATTCTGCCAGAAAGTATGCAAGTTTATGATTTTATTATGATTATGATTATGCTTTTATGGTAATTAATAGTTATTTACTTTAACTACACAAAACCCTTCGAGCGTTATGGAATGGGAGTGGAGCCCAATGGTACGGCAATGAATAAATGTTTGGCTCAAAGCGATGAGCACCTGACCGTGGTCAACGAGACCTGGATGGACTATGTAAAACGTACGAAAGCATATTAATAAAAACAAACAAAACTAACTCATTTAACTTAAAATTTTTAAACAATTTAAATAGTTCCTAGACTAAAAGTTGTCCTACAAAACTTTTCTTTTGTAGACGTCAATGAGTAATTATTTTCCACTCTAGTCTTCAGTTTGTTCTTAATTATTTACTCAAGTGTGGGCTCATTTAGGCCTAGAAATTATTGGCATTATATGGCTATTTTTAAACATCTTCTGTTTGTACTAGCGATTTAGTAACCTGATTAGCCAAGTTTAACCCAGTTGTAAGTTTGCAACTAAAGCATCTCTCCCTCAAGGGCTTTTGAAGCCTACCTGATTCTCTCCCTTCCATCCCAGCAACCTATTCTGTCATCCTGTGTCTAGTTAGCTTAAAATCTTTTAGACAACGACAACACCCTAGCATACATATATTATATATTAATAACAAACAATGGCAAATTTGGGCCACTTTATAGATAGGAACCCTGATGTGCGGGCTGCAGGGCTCTCGTCAAACCAAAATCCTGGGGATTCGCATGGCGCAAAGGAGTGCTGTGTGAGCCTGGACACCGGTGAGGAGGCGGAGCACCTGATTTTGGCCCACTGCCGGCGACTCAAAACCACACCGTATCCCCGTACGCCCAAGTATCCCAAAAATAATTTGGAAGAACAGCTTGACCAGAATCCCCAAAAGGTACCCTTTTCGAAGCTTCAGAAAAAGGCTCGCGAGAATTTGTTCATCCGAAGGCCCGTTTTGGGCCAAGCCATGGAGACCTATTCGAAACCGGAGACGGTGACCAATTGGAGTCGCACCTTTGGCCAAATCTCCGGACCCGAAGAGTCCGTGTACTCTGTGATAATGCCGCCAAAATCTGTCGAGCAGGTCAATCGGGAGTATGCCGAGTTCCATGATCAGCACATCCTCAGTCACAATCATTACTTTCCCGCGGAACAGATCAATCGCAGGTAGGTTCCGGAAACCTTTCCTCTCTTTTACTAATCAGATAAATGAAGTTTCAATTGTTTTGTTTTAGATATACACAAATGTTTAATCGGTTCGATACATTTGGTGTTCCTACCAACACTGACAAAACAGGTATTAGGGTGAAGAATTGCTTGAATGAAAGCGAGGAGCACCTGAAAATAATTAAGAAGCCGAAAAAAGATTTAGACGATCGCACTAAGGCTCCTTTGGGCAAGAAGTTCCTGTAAGTAAAGGCAAAATTCCTAATTTAACCTCAACTTGAATTTAAACTTAGTCACACTAAAATTCCAATGAAAACAAGCTCATGCTTGTCTGTTTTGTTATTTTTTTTTTCGTTTTTTCAAGGACCTCAATCATTTTTCTTCTTCCTGCTTCCTAGCTGGTATCCCTACGAATTTCCTAAAAACATGACATTTGGCTACATGCCGCACAGTGATCTCAGCATGAAAGATTTAATGGAGAACACCTCGCCCTCGTCTCGTACCGATAAAATAACCGCTGCGATTAGCCACATAAATTACCTACGTAACTTACTTCAACGACGTGATGACTTTAGTATGAACCAATTGATTACGGCCCTGGAAAAGAAGGATACGGAGGGAACTCGTCAGTTGCCGCTGGCTCAAATCATACAGATCATGCGAAAGATGAATATACCGGCTAATATCGTGAAGATCCACACCGCTGCCTCCCATTATCGGTTGTTGGTGGACGAGGACTGTTGCCAGGAGCGTGTGAAGTACGAGGAGCTGTGCGATCTCCTCTCCGTGCTCAAGCCCTTGCCCATGCTGGGATCCATTTCGCCGGAACCGGAAACGATGTTAAATAAAGTCACCACCTATCGCCTGCTTTGTGCTGATTTGGCCAAGAAACCACTGGAGAGTGTTGTCTACAAGCGCGCCCACTTAACGCCCATTATGGAGGATATTAATAACACACACATCAAGGACATTATCATGCCGGATCCACCCACTTTGTGCGGCCTGTGGCCAAGTGACCTTAAAAAGTCACGTTCCAAGGATGAAATGGAACGTATATTCCAAGGATTTGTCACAAAGGATGACTTTGCAAGGATCTGGCAGGGACTGATGGACAATCAACAAGATCCCAAGGAAATGGCATCTATTCAGGAGTTTCGTGCGGAAATGATTAGAATTGAGGATGCGAAAAAAGGCGAAGCATGAGAAGACCCTAATACAAAGCACTAAGAAAATTATTATTACTTCTAACAATAAAAACTATTACCTAATTATTAGGTTTATAAAACAAATAATAGTGACAAGTACATTTTTTTATACTAGTATTTTTATTTATGCCATTGAAACTTATAATTATAAAGTCATTTTGGTTAGGATCAGTTATTCAGGTATTCATCTAGAACATCGGAGTGGAAGAGCTGGATTGATTTCGGAGGCCTGTGGACGGTGTCGTCTAACCGCTGCGGTTCTTGCGATTCCTGTTGCGCTGGATCTTCCTGACCTTCTTGGGGCGATGGATCTTCCTCTTGTAGTGGGTCACGTGCTTCTTCTTCTTGGTGCCCGACGATGACTCTGTGGTGGTGGTGGTTGAGTCCGAGGAGGAGGCCGTGGTGGTGGTGGTGTCCGAGGAGGAGGAGGCTGCTGTAGTGGTGGTGGTGTCCGAAGAGGAGGCTTCCGTGGTGGTCGTGGAACTGGCCGCACTCGAGAGGCTCACCAGGACACAGGCCACGGAGGCTAGAAGGAGCAGAGCACAAGTGATCTTCATGTCTATGGCTTGATAGTTGGTTGGGATCAACTGATGCTGTTCTGGTTCAAAGCTGGCACTATTTATACCCCCAACAGCTACATAGACTCTAGCTTAACAGTGTAAACATGATGTGGGCCTACATTTTGGGTTTATTCTAATACAAATCGGCGTGGAAATATTTCGCGGGTTCGAGTAAACAAATAATTCGCAAAAAAATAGATAATTCACAAAGCAATTGTTTAAATATTCCGTATTAATAGACGCCTTAAGTTTTTTGCATACGTTAATGCCATGCGCTACTGTCTGGCATCAGACAAAGGATCTGTTGAGTTTAATTATTTGGCATTGCCATTTTTCTTTAATAATGACACTTTTTTAATTTTTTTAAACCAAACTGTAATCAAAACTAAGGGCCACACCTCTCTAGGATCAATTTGCAAAATTTACAGCTGTGTAAACAGATTTCTTGTAAACATTTTTCCATTGTTACATCTAGTAATTAGCCTGGTCTCAATAAAATGTGTTTAGTAGCAAATCGAAAGGCAATGGAGTGTGTATTTAAAATAGCAATTACTCTTCTGATTGCCTGTTTAAACATCCAACTATTGTCTTCCATCCACAACCCCATGATGCGCATAAGTAAGCAATGCTATTTCTTGCCATGCTGGTTATCAATATATAATACATTTTGCTTTTTAAAAGGATGCGCAGATGGGGAACAACTAGTGTGCCGAGCACAGTTCATTATTTGCTGGATGTACAAATGCCGTTGCAATCCGGATCACTTATATTTGGGGTTTGGACTGGGATGCGTATATAAAGAAAAATACCCCCTAGAAATAAACGCTAACTTGGGCTTAGACTAATCACAAACTACTTTATTTACACGCGAGTGCGGATTAGGACAACTACTTTGCGTTGTCCAGAAAGTCTTTGGCCTCGTTGATCTTGGCCGCCAAATAGGGAGAACCTCCTCGATCCGGATGATTTAGTAGCATAATCTTCTTGTGCGCGTCTTTAACCTGCAGAGAGTGCAATAAATAAGTAAAATGTATAGAAACTCATCTTATAACTTCCCAACCTTTTGCTTGGTGGCACTGGGACTGACGCCCAGGATGAGGGCCGCCTCCCGCTTGTTCATCTTGGGATCAAAGCCGCCCTTGTAGTATTTGGACGCCGCCATGCTCTCTGCATCGAACTTGGGCATGTTCTTTATCGCCTCGTTAAATTTCGTGGTCATCTGGGGCATGCGGCGCATCAGGTGCTTGCCGGCGAATCCCACGGCGGCCACGCCAAGTCCGGCCAGGATCACAGAGCTCGCCTTGAATTGGGGCGTTGGTTGTTGATTTGTTGCCATCGAACGGTTGAAATTACGGAAATGGAAAGGGAGAAGTCGAGATTTTACAAATGTTTTCGTCCGAAATGAGCTAATGTTGTACCATATTTATGTAATTTCAAAATCAGCTGTGAATTGATGAGAAACAACGCATGCTGCCAGCAGTTTTCTTACTCGATAGTAATAGAGTTGCCACCATAGATCGAAAAGAGCTATCGATAGCAACACATATTCCGGACTGTTAACAAATTTTGCAAATAAATGCGTTTATTAATTTAAAAAACAGTTCATTTTTATATAAGAATACATTGATTGTATTATTTTTTTAGTTGTCCCATCAAATTGTTTATTATTTATTCTTTGCGATAACTGTTACTGCATGGCAGAGGTGCAGTGGGTTAAAATTTCGAGAGGGTCTATAAAATAAATCAATTATTTTGAATTAAAAAATCAAATAAACTTAAATTTTACATGTTCTTTTCGAATTATTGAGCAATAGAAATACAAAC
Organism: Drosophila burlai; assembly: GCA_008042655.1. Lineage (NCBI taxonomy): Eukaryota > Metazoa > Arthropoda > Insecta > Diptera > Drosophilidae > Drosophila > Drosophila burlai. Next base: position 9,552 of record VNJT01000585.1, on the reverse strand, counting down.
CAGATGTTTATAAGCTGAAAGAGATATTTTAAACAGGGCTCACGAACCCCCCTGTTACGCCCTGGGAGCCACACAGCTGATAGGCAACAACCAGGGCTGCGCAATCAAAACAATAGCGACAACAATTATTAAAGGCAAAAAAGGACTAAAAACAGATGTGGAAAACAGGCTATACAATAAAAGAAAGTATAGCAAATAATTCCAATTATTGTTTAGTTATTAAATCCGTTCCAACCACCTCTGCGCAGCTCGTATCGAATGCGTGCGCAGATATCGTCTATCGATTGTCATCGTTTCGCTTCGACAACGGGACTCAACAAAGTGCACAAACAAGTGAAGAAGAAGCAGGAAAAAATTTGATGTGCAAAGTTTCAAAACGAATTATCCAAATATTGATTGACAAAAGTAAAAGTGTCGATTGGCTCGCCCGGTGATCTCCACATCCTGGTGGCGGCGGTGTGTGTGTCCGTGTGTGCGTCCCACAACCCGTCTGCGTGTGTGTACGCTTCCCGAGTGCGTGCGTGTGTGTGCGTTTCGCTCCCTCAGCTGGGGAAAAACTTTGGAAAATTAGCAGGCAGCAGCAGAAACAGCCGTCAAACTGGAGCGAATTCCGGAATATCTGCGCGACACGGTCGATTGGCTGATGGGGTGAGTAGATATATAACAATAAACCGCAGATCCCGCAGCATAATGTAAAATGTTCCCCAAGTGCGAAGTTTTTCCCTAAAAATATATGTGGGGTAACCATTTGGTTGGCCACTTGGTGGGTCTCCTTCGTCTCGCATCTCTCGTTTCGGCTCTGTGTCTTTTGTGTCCTCTGTTTTTTTTTGTTTCTCCTCTCGTCTGCTTACTCTTTTTCGTCGCCGTTTGGCCTTTTGCCAATTGGCCTCGTTTCGCATTTTCGCCGACAGAAATTTCTTATTTCCCACAGGAGTAGACCAGGGAAATACCCTGCTTGCTAACCCTTCATATATAGCCGAGTTATGAAACTAAAACTAAATTTGTTTATGGAATAATTCAATCCAAGAACTTTTGGTACCCCTTTGTCGTGGGGATATTTCTTTGTTGTGATTGGCGGCGTTAAAAAAAAATCAATGGGCATTTTATCGATTTCTCAATCTGGTTACCAAGCCGCAAGTGTTTTGATTTACTTACACACTGAACTCCATAAGAAATTCGAATCACGATTATTTGTATGTATATGAATGTGTGTGCCTCAGTGGCTTCTTCAGGGGGGGTTCTGTGGTAAATAAAACCTTGTTTACTTTGATTAAATAAGAATAAACAAGGGTAAATAAACAAAACAATAAGAGAGATATTATAAATCATTTTTTACTTGTATTAATAACAAAACTTAACAAAATGTAGTTTAATGATACATTTCTATACGCCTCCTTTTATTGCCTTCTGCATCCGCCCCTGGAGTGCGTCGTGCACTTGTATGCGTGTGATCGCCTTCTTCTTCCCACGAATCGGAGTCGCAAGGCCATCGCTGCACTTTGATTGCGTTGCGTTTATTTTTGTGCCCATCTTCGTCGTTTCTCCGCCACTTCTCCTCTGCATCGTTCTCTCTGCCTTTGCATTTCGCCTTTTGTTTATGCCTCCAAGCAGGGACGGAATTCTACAGATAGCCAGCAAGTTTAATGAACTTGCCAATTTCATTACCACACTTGAGTCTGGAAAAACAGCTTTAAATTAAGAATGCAATAAAATAATAAATTAAAGAGTACTTAATGAAAGAAGTAATTTTTCAATTTTTATTATTATTTTTTTATTAATATATATATATTTTGTAATATTCAGCATTCAAATAATATATTTCGAGATCCTTAAATTTTTTTATTTGTAATTCCATTCATTAAAAATTTATAGACTATTAAAATAAAAAGAAGGCACAACTTTGGCTTTTATGCATTTAATAAAATTCAAAAAGTTCCTACATACATCATGGTTTTCATCCACTAATTTAATAAAACTGCTTAAAACAAACCCCTTTATATCGACAAAAAAATTTAAACAATTAAAAAAGCCAAAAAGGGTTGCATAAGGAAAATGGCTAGGTAGAAATCTACCTTCTTGATAGACAATAAATAAAGAATATCCCTTGTATTCTCCCTTGAGAATAAATTCTCACTCGTCAACCCTTAAATCTTTCCTGTCATTCTGAGCATAGATATAAAATTGTACATATTTACCATTAAGTGAAATTTCTTCATTAACAGAGGACTAGGCAAAGCAAGTTACCAAAAAAAGTTTAAATAAATATAATATTAGAATTTTTCAATCTCCTATATAAACTCATTACTAGTTCGTATAATATTAATTGCAAAGTCATTTTTAATTTGAATTTCATTATTTTACTGCCTGGAAATATAGGGTGGGCCAATCCATGCAAGAATTCCTTGAAAAAGAGCACGGGATTTGTACAACATTAAGCTTCTCTTATGTTTATGTTTATTTAGGGTGGGCCAATCCATGCAAGAATTCCTTGAAAAAGAGCACGGGATTTGTACAACATAAGAGAAGCTTAATGTTTCCATTAAATTTCCATTAGCCTCTCCAAGTCCTTTCGCTAATTATATTGGCTACAACCGGTCAGTCGAGTATAGACCTCTGTCATTGAGTTCAGACCTTTAATCCCTGAATCGACAGTGTTAAGCACGGACTTAAGGGTTGTAAACCCTTGACTTGACCCTATATACCTGTTCGAAAACTACCCAAAATTACATACTAACTTAAAATGGACTATGTTGGGGAAGAAAAGCAATTAAGCACAATTTAGTGATTAAATAGACAAATTGAGCGGTGGCAAAATGCGGAAATCGAGTTGATTAGAAACAGACATCGAGGCTGGAGGGTTTAATGAATGGCTTCCCTGGTCCGTTGGACAAATTAAGTCCGCACAACCCACTGACAATTTGATGCTGACGTCCGTGTGTGTTTTTTTTCCTACAAAGCCAGATGGTAAAGTCGTTAGTAAAAGCTATTTACCAGGGCGGACTATACTATATAAACCTATGTACGGGCGCGCACACACAGGGCCAATCTATTGTGGACTGTCACAGCATCCGAATAGGCAAAGGAACACACGAAAAGAGAAAAAACGATGTGAGAGCAACAAAGAACAAACAAATTGTGTCACATGTCACACCCCATACGCAAAAAAAAGGGGGGAAAAGTACACACATCAGTTGATGGCTCTGCCAGCGGAGAACGACAACATCATACGAGTGTGTGGAGATGTCTGGGAGGCAGGGAAAGGGCGCCTCTTTTTTTTGGGTGGCCTGGTGGACTGGGCTGGACGTCATCGCCCTCCATTGGAGTGGGCTTTCATTAGAGCTGGCAAAACAATTAAAAATGTGGCAAGAGAAAGGCTATCGATTTTTTCCCTTGCCAGCAGAGAGGGCTTTTACGTTCACTGGGAGAAATGTGGTGGGGAGCTCTTGGTTTCTTAGGCAAATAAAAATTAATATTTAATCTAAAGAAATTTGTATGGAACAAAATAAAGTTCAAGGGTGGTTTACAGTTCAGTTAGCACTTTCAAATGGTTAAAATTAAACTAAGAGGATAAAACCTTACTTACTTGATAATTCAATATATATTTCTATAGCCTTCATTTTTGCAAAATTTTTGTTTAGTTTTCAACCTATTAATTTTATTTCTAGATCTTAGCCAACTTTGCTCAGTTTTCCTAACGAGATAAGACAATTTTAGATTTGTTTTAAATGAAATTAAACTAAGAGGAGCAACCCTTAGTAATTTAAGGATTCAAAATAGGTTTCTTTAGGCTTTTTTGTTTATTTTTCTAGCAATTACTTTTATTTCTAAATCTTTTTCTGACGAAATAAGGGACCCTCTAAGTTGTTTAAACTAAGAAGACCAATTTAACAATTCAATATAGATTTCCTTAGCCATTCATCATATTTAAAATTTGCTGTATATTTTTTAGGCTGTTAGTTTTATTCCATGATCTTTGTCAGCTTAAGTTAAGTTAATTTTTTCCTTTAAATTACTATAATTAAATTGAATTTTTCTTGATTAAAATGGCATGCATTTCTAAGGCAGTAGAATACCTCATTAGCAACCCTCGTTGTTCCGCTGGCGGCGTGTGCATTCCGACAGCCTTGAAGCGCACTTAGTACAACTCTAATTGAATTAGCCGGCAAGCCAGACCGGGGTGCAGGGTGCAAGAGCAGGGGGAAAATAGGGAAAATTGCAACTACAAAATACAAAAAGAAAGTAAAACAAATGCAAGGGGTAGAAGGTAGAAGACATACAAACATAAATGACCCGAGAGGGTACATCAGCTACCATTTTTTTTGCTTTCGCCATCCATTGATTGACAGCGCGGCCCAGTCCAAGCTGTGGGGCGTGGCTCAAATCACTAGACAAAATCAATTTTTTTGCAGGCCAAGATTGTGTATATTTAGTATGTGCGAAGAAGGTTGCACCAGCACTTCCACCACCACCACCACCACCCTTTCTAGGGTTTCTGGCCCCGGCCAGCAGCTCAGTTGCACTCGAGCGGCGGTAGCGGTCAGTTACCTCAAGTACCTCAAGTCCGTCCGCTCCGGAGGAGGCCATGAACTGGGCCATCTCGAATCTGACGGGCGGCAATCGCGTCAGCCGCGCCATTCTTGTCCGCTACTCCTCGGTTCCTTTGGCTGACGCCGGCGATGGCTCATCCACAGCCCCACAGACGCCCACCGCTTCCACGCCCCGCACCTCGGCTTCGCATTCCTCGCTCTCGTCCACCTTTGCCGCCACCTTCCTGCACGCGTCGTCGCGTCACATTCCTGGGCGGGCTGTGCCGCGTCAGAATGCCAACGGTCAGAACGGTGGTGGCGGTGCCGCCACAGGAGGAGGAGGTGCTGGTGGAGCAGCAGGAGCTGGCCCTGCAACGCAGCTATCGCTGCCGTTGGACGTCGAGGAGACGGTCACTTGTTTCTGCCGGTAAGCGGATGGTTAACTTTGCTTTCGTTAAGGGGTTTACCGAAATTGAATCATAATAAACCATAGCAGATTTCATAAATACAGCAGAAAGGGTACTATAACATTGAGCTGTGTAATTCTATAAGATCTTATCTTATTTTATTAATTTAACAAATGAAGCTTAGCATACAATGTTAAATTTAATAAACAATTACAGAGCCACTGGCTGCAGTGGCCTTCGACGCCCTACAAGATCTTATCAAAATGCAATTGCTATGAATATTTAATAAATATAAATAATAAAAATAAGTTTTTAATAATAAATACAATACAAAATACAAAAATACATACAATTAATACATAGTTTTTTTTATTAAAAACTGTCTACAATATTACACCACAGCAATAACATTTTAACTAAATAAAAACCTATCTTTTGTTAGGCTTAGTGAATAATACTTACATTAATAAATTTTTTTTTTTTAAGGAAAAAGTCATATTTTTTAAACAAAAATATGTCAATCATGAGATTAAATATAATAATATACCCTAATTGTTAATTTTTTAATAATATATCTTTATAAAAGATTCTTCTTTAAGGTATTTAAAATCAGTGCACATTTGTAAAGAAAATTGAATTTATTATTCCATTATAAAGTAAAAGGGTCTAAGGCCTTTCAATAAAGTTGTTGAACTGAATAATCAATTATTCAGACGCTTTATTTAGGCTGATATTGTACTTGGTGTCTAATGAAATGCCACTTTTTTGTCTTTAAAAATTTATTACATTTAAGCAAAGACTCTTTAATACTACTAAATAAAATATGTGTTATAAATGTGCCTAAAAATGAAGAAAATATCTTCCCAAATATAAATAGGGAAAAGCCTTTATATAAACCAATAAGCATTCATAGACGCGCAATATGTTTATTCCGTTTAATGGGTTGAAAAAATAACCGATAAAACTGTGCTAAGCTTTATAGTTTTCTTTTATCTTGCACTCCCTAATTGGCTTCAAAGCCCTGGAAAATTCGCGAAAATTGCGTCGTTTCTTTTGGCCAAGGGTTAGGGACGGGACCATTTTCCAAGGCGAAGCTAGTGAGTGAATGAATGAGTGAGATTACCACACTTTCACCCCATCTCAGTGAGACTCTCCATCTTTCTCTTCCTTTCTCTCTCTCTCTCTCTCTCTTAGATGCTCTTGCCCTATCACATGTTTTCGCAGCGGGGCAAAGTTCGGAGAACAGCTGATTTCTGCGTCTGCCTATCGCTGTTTTCGTTTATTTATTTATTCTTTTTTGTTATTGGATTTCCCTGCGCTCCCTCCTGACTTCAACCCCACGTTCTTCCCACCCGTCTGCTTCTTGAAAATTTATTAAATTTGCGGCGCAGTTTTCCTTGGTCCGCTTTGGGGGGAGACTTTGTAGGGTTTCTTTCATGCTGCACGGAGAAACCCCTGCGATGTCTATGCTGATTCACACCTCCAGACAAATGTTGCATATATATTTATGTATGTATGTATATACGTATGTATATATGTTTATTTTTATCTGTGCAGTTTTGGCATTAACCTCTAGCGTAGCGTTAGCCCCTGGCGCGATTTACACACACGCCCCCTTTCGCTGGATGGCGACACATAAATCACACAGCGCCAAGTCCGAGACGCACATTGAAAATTACACCTAAGGGTAGTATATTAGGGTGCCAAAATTATATTACCAAGGGAATTTTTTGTTAATAATATTCAGATAGAAAAATAACGAAGGAAGCATGATTTACACATAGATTTTTACAAAACTTAAAAATTTAAATGTAAATTGACAAACTCTTTAAAATGCAAACATAAGATGTAATTTGGGTAATTTAAAGTGCTTGTCGGGACTTTTTGTCGTAATTAAAATTCTTGTTGGTCTTCAAAAGGATCTTAAATAAATTTATAGCATTTTTTGTTTATAAAAAACATTACGGCTGTTGCCGTATGTATATTATTTAAAGGGTCAAAAGTTAAGGAGGAGTTTTTCCCTTCTGACAAAAATGAAAATACCCTAAAAGAAGGTATAAAAATGTCCCAACTGTGACCGCTCGTTTTTTGTATTTATTACATTTTAAACCTCGGATTAAATCTCTAAAACTTTATCCGCAACTGTAAGTTTATGCGCATTTGTCTGCATTTATGTGGCGCTCATTTAAATTCATTGTTTTGTTTCCTTCTTTTTTTGTGGATGTTTCTTTTTTTTTTATTTATTATTATTTTTTTTGCGCATTTCCTAATTTGATGGCTACCTCTGACGTCATTGCCACTGCGCATGACCCGCAACAGAGGCAGCAGCCGCTGCCACACTAGCAACAACAGCAGCAGCAGCAGCACAGTAACTACAGTAACGCTGGCAACAACAACAGCAAAAACAACATCTTGATACGCTTTGTTGTTCCGTCTTATTTATGTGGTGGCGTGACCGACTAAACGGAACTGCCGGCCCCCTGTATGGCCCCTCCTGGCCCCCCCTCTATCACACACACACACCCGCTAACGTCGCCCCAAGCAAAACTAGAAACGGAGAAGCGGACAAAAACAACAACAACAGCATCTCAGCCAAGGCGGCAATAAAAACAAATCACACTGAGCAGCAAGTGCACTGAGAGAAAGTCTAATGTTTTTCACTTAAGGCTGTCAAGTCGGTTGTTTAGTACGAAATTATTGCTAAATATTGAACGTAGGAAATTTATGGGGTTTATAATTGTATATGAAAGCGTGTTGGATTTCTAAAATGTATTAAAATTTAATACAAAAGTATAAAATGAAATATTTAAGGATGATAAATGATTTCTAGATTTTTGGTGTGGGTTTTAATGTTTTTAATTGGAATTAAGTTTTAGTTTATTTTATTTTAGTTTATTAAGCAACTAAGCAATAATCCCCACAAAGGATAACTAAAAATCTTGAGCCTAAAATATTTGCCGGTTTTAAAATTAATTATAATTGTGTTTTAATAGTAATGTTAAATTATTAGAATGTTTTAAAATTCTGTCTAAAAATATCTACTTACATATTAAAGGGATATCAATCATATTGAGGTTTATTTTTAGAGATTTTAATAATTTTTAATTTAAAATTAAATTTAGTTTAATAACATATAGAAAATTGAATTGTTTTTTTTTTCTCTGTATTAAGTGTGAGAGTAATATAAAAAAATATTATTTTCTTTAAATACTTTTGCAGTTAGTTGTGTTAGTTTTGTTTGTTTGTTTATTTCTTATTTTTCTCGAGCACCAGGAAACAATCTCCTTAACTCTTTCACTTTGCAATTAAGTTGGGAAGTTGGGAACAACAAGCAATCATAAATCAAATATTACTATAGATAAACAAGAACAACGGTTAGTTTTACAGGTAAATAATATTGGAAAAATATCATAGTTACCAATCAATCGATACAAATTTATAAACTTTCCCATATATATATTATTTTAGTAACTAAAAAGTGACAAATATATTTAATTAGCAAGGTAACGATAAAAGCCTACGGCCTTACAATTAAAGATTTTGGCCCAGTATCTTGTCACATGGGATGTATTTAAAATTAAATTAATACCTAAAAGAAATAGAGAATGAAGTAAAACTTAAGAAATTCGCAAGCCAACGTTAATATATATTAAAAGTAATGAATGAATAAGAAAGGTATAAGCATACGTTTTAAACCTTTTGATTTAATTAAATTAATTAAATGTATTAAATTTATTTTTCTATTATTTATGAACTTATCTTTCATGTTAATTTATAGGAAAAGAGCCTCCCTACTTTGATTCCTTTGTACAAATTATATAGTATTCTATAACAGGAAAAGCTTACCCACATGACTTGTAAACTTATGCACTGTTTGGGACTTTTATAGTCCATTCGAGGCACTCTTTATTACTGTCATATTTATGGGGTCAATTCAGTTGACTTGTCCTCCTTTCCTCCTTTTATTGGGAGCAAAAGGATAAGTAAAGGTCGCTTCATAAATCAAATGACAACGACGTTGTGGGACTTAAAAACTGGCATATTATAAGCTTCAGTCACGAAATTTATTTTATTATTTATAGTTTTTTTTTTTAATTTAGTTTAGTTTAGTTGTTGCTGTTAACTGCAGGGAATCAAGAACTTAATGCAATATTTTTTAAAAGATTTTATTAAATTTAATGTGAAATTTCAATGGAAAAATATTAATAAATATATTTACATATAATGTTATATAGTATATATTATATTTTCAGAGAATATATTGCTAAGGTAACAATCAATTAAATTAGCAGCCGAAACCCATAGCAGCAATGACTGATACTTATCCTTTAGCATTAGTTTATAATTATTAAGCAAATTAAACTAAATTTTCTGCACTTTCACATTTATTTGAGGAGGTCAGGTAGCTTAAAAAAAACACCCACTTGAGCATGTTATTTACGACTGCCACTTGAGAATGTTTACAACTATGTGACAATACCCAAATATATATTTTTCCTTGAGGCAATTGAAAAAGGAACCGAGTTCGGACCATCCCATGAATAACGGACATGTAATTACACATGCTGACCCCTGACCCTTGTTTACCATTTCTACTCGAACTCGGTTTTATTTTGGCA